>PVKV010018427.1:0-44841 GCA_004027835.1 Alouatta palliata
TTTATTCAGGGAATTTTTCCATAATTGGAAACCTCGTTAAGTTATTCCAATAGATTTAAATTCAGTTGAAAATTACTTAGTATATAATACCTTATAGAGCTTCTATATCAGAACTGCAAATATTTTTATTTCTACATAAACAATTTTAATATGAAGGGATATAAATGTTTGTCTAGAAACCAAACCTAAAACATAAAACATTGAAAGAATGACGGGTAATGAAGGGGTGGAACAAATGGGAAAAAAGAATTGGGAAACAATGAAAAAAGAAACTTAGCAAACACTGGAGCAACAGATATTCCAGAGCTGAATAACAGTTATGGCTAACGTGTGTATAACACTGTGTGTCCACCACTGGTCTGAGCACTTTATGCACAGTCATGTATCGCTTAACAACGAGGACGCGTTCTGACAAACGGGTCCTCACGTGATGTAGATCAATTTTTGTAGTAGTACCATCTGAACATTAAGTCTCTGATCCACGAACGTTAATGTCTACGTATTTATAGCTCCTTTAATTCCTTTCAACAATGTTTCATAGTTTTCAGCATACAATTCTCACATCCCTGTGAACTTTTGTGAACTTTTTTCTAAGATTTCATTCTTTTTGATGCTATTGTAAATACAGTTTTTAATGTCATTTTTGGGATATTTATTACTAGTAATACAATTGGTTTTGTATTGGTCATGTATCCTACAACCTTACTAAACTCATGTATTGATCCTGAGAGTGTTTTGTGCATTCTATTTTATTTTTTCCAGTATGAAAATGTATCTTTGCTATGTATCTCACATAAGTAGTTCCTTCACTTTTAGAAAACTCTTTCTCGGCCGGGCATAGTGGCTTACACCTGTAATCCCAGCACTTTGGGAGGCTGAGGCAGGCGGATCATTAGGTCAGGAGTTTGAGACTAGCCTGACTAACGTGGTAAAACCCTGTCTCTACAAAAAATACACAAAAATACCATTACAGCATGCCTGTAATCCCAGCTCCTCAGGAGGCTGAGGTAGGAGAATCGCTTGAACCCAGGAGGTGGAGGTTGCAGTGAGCCGAGATCGCACCGCTGCACTCCAGCTGGGGAGACAAAGCAAAACTTTGTCTTAAAAAAAAAAATTCTTTCTCTCCAGCTGGGTGCCGTGGCTCATGCCTGTAATTTTAGCACTTTGGGAGGCAAAGGCGGGTAGATCGCTTGAGGTCAGGAGTTCAACACCAGCCTGGCCAACATGGTGAAACTCTGTCTCTATTAAAAATAAAAAAATTTAGCCAAGTGTGGCAGTGTGCGCCTGTAGTCTCAGCTACTTGGGAGGCTGAGTCACGAGAATTGCTTGAACCCGGATGGCGGAGGTTGCAGTAAGCCGAGATCGTACCACTGCACTCCAGCCTTGGCACAGAGTGAGACTTGGTCTCAAAAAAAAAAAAAGAAAAGAAAAAAGAAAAGAAAAAAGAAAAGAAAATTCTTTCTCTTTATTTATAACTTGCCAACTTTAAACTTTCACTCCTCTGATAGTACTGCTATATTTGTATAACTTGTGAAGTAGGTTACTGTAAAAGTTTGCTGAGCACATCAAATAAAAGCATATACTTACACAAGTATTAACAAACACAGATCAATATGTAGAAGTAATGAGGGAAATAGTTTTACAAAATCAGGGTTTTTATGAAGGATGATCTTTGTGTACATCAATTTGTGATTGTCTATTGGCACATGGCAGAAAGAAGGCACAGGGCATTTTCAAAAAGATAGATTATTAGCTTGTTTTCACACTGCCATAAAAAACTACCTGAGACTCTGGCTCCCACTGTAATCCCAGCACTTTGGGAGGCTGAAGAGTGTGGATCACCTGAGGTCAGGAGTTCAAGACCAACCTGGCCAACATGGCAAAACCCCGTCTCTACTAAAAATATCTAAAAATTTCCCTCATATAGGCATTTAGTGCTATAAATTTCCCATAGACACTGCTTTATATGTGTCCTAGAGATTCTGGTACATTGTGTCTTCATCCTCATTGGTTTCAAAGAACATCTTTATTTCTGCCTTCATTTTGTTGTTTATCCAGTTATCATTCAGAAGCAGGTTGTTCAGTTTCCATGTAATTGTGAGTGAGTTTCTTAATCCTGAGTTCTAATTTGGTTGCACTGTGGTCTGAGATCCTGGTTGTTATGATTTTCGTTCTTTTGCATTTGCTGAGGAGTGATTGACTTCCAATTATGTGGTCGATTTTAGAGTAAGTGCGATGTGGTGCTGAGAAGAATGTATATTCTGTGGATTTGGGGTGGAGAGTCCTGTAGATGTCTATTAGGTCTGCTTGGCCCATATCTGCATTCAAGTCCTGGATATCCTTGTTAATTTTCTGTCTCCTTGATCTGTGTTCAAGTCTCCCACTTTTATTGTGAAGGAGTCTAAGTCTCTTTGTAGGTTGTTAAGAACTTGCTTCATGTATCTGGGTGCTCCTGTACTGGGTGCATACATATTTAGGATAGTTAGCTCTTGTTGCATTGATCCTTTTACCATTTTGTGATGCCCTTGTCTCTTTTGATCTTTGTTGGTTTAAAGTCCATTTTATTGGAGACTAGGATTCAATCCTACTTTTTTTGCTCTCCATTTGCTTGGTAAATCTTCTTCCATCCCTTTATTTTGAGCCTATGTGTGTCTTTGGTGTGAGATGGGTCTCCTGAATACAGCACACTGATGGTTTTTGAGTTTTTATCCAATTTGCCAGTCTGTGTCTTTTGATTGGGGCATTTAGCCCATTTACATTTAAGGTTAATATTGTTATGTGTGAATTTGATCTTGCCATTTTGATACTAGCTGGTTGTTTTGCCCATTGGTTGCTGCAGTTTCTTCAGTGTGTAGATGGTCTTTACCATTTGGTGTGTTTTGGAGTGGCTGGTACTGGTTGTTCCTTTCCATGTTTAGCGCTTCCTTTAGGAGCTCTTGTAAGTCAGGCCTGGTGGTGATGAAATCTCTCAGCAACTGCTTGTTTGTAAAGGATTTTATTTCTCCTTCACTTATGAAGCTTACTGGCTGGATATGAAATTCTGGGTTGAAAGTTGTTTTCTTTAAGGATGTTGAGTATTGGCCCCCACTCTCTTCTGGCTTGTAGGGTTTCTGCCGAAAGATTTGCTGTGAGTCAGATGGGCTTCCCTTTGCGGGTAACCTGACTTCTCTCTGGCTGCTTTTCGCATTTTTCCCTTCATTTCAACACTGGTGAATCTGAGGATCATGTGCCTTGGGGTTGCTCTTCTTGAGGAATATCCTTGTGGTGTTCTCTGTATTTCTTGGATTTTTTCTTTTTCTTTTTTTTTTTTTGAATTAAGATGAGGTTTCACCATGTTGGTCAGGCTGGTCTTAAACTCCCGACCTCAGGTGATCCGCCCACCTTGGCTTCCAGCGTGCTTTGATTATAGGCGTGAGCCACCACGCCCGACCTATTTCCTGGATTTGAATGTTGGCCTGCCTTGCTAGGTTGGGGAAGTTCTCCCGGATAATATCCTGAAGAGTGTCATCCAGCTTGGATTCATTCTCCTGGTCACATGCAGGTATACCTATAGATTAGGTCTATTCACGTAATCCCATATTTCTTGGAGGCTTTGTTCATTTTTTCTCACTTTTTTTTCCTCTAATCTTGCCTTCTCATTTTATTTCATTGAGTTTCTTGAAACCATTGATTTCATTCTTCAATCTCTGATATCCTTTCTTCTGCTTGGTTGATTCAGCTACTGAAACTTGTGTATGTGTCACAAAGTTCTCGTCTTGTGTTTTTCAGCTCCGTCAAGTTGTTTATATGCTTCTCTAAGCCGGTTATTCTAATTAGCATTTCGACTAACCTTTTTTCATGGTTTTTAGTCTCTTTGCATTGGGGTAGAATATGTTCCTTTAGCTCAGAGGAGTTTGTTATCACCCTCCTTCTGAAGTCTGCTTCTGTCAATTCGTCAAACTTGGTTCTCCATCCTGTTTTGTTCCTTGGCTGGTTAGGAGTTATGATCCCTTGGAGGAGAAGAGGTGTTCTGGTTTTTGGTGATTTCATCCTCTTTACGCTGGTTTCTTCCCATCTTTGTGGATTTATCTACCTTTGGTCTTTGAAGTTGGTGATTTCGGATGAGGTTTTTGAGTGGATGTCCTTTCTGGTGATGTTGAAGCGATTTCTTTTTGTTTCTTGGTTTTCCTTCTAACAGGCCCCTCTGCTGTAGGACTGCTGGAGGTCCACTCAGATCTTGCTTACCTGGGAATCACCCGTGGGGGCTGCAGAACAGCAAGGATTGATGCCTGTTCTTTCCTCTGATAGCTTTGTCCCAGAGAGGAACCTGCTAGATGTCAGCCAGAGCTCTCCTGCACGAGGCATCTTTTTGGCTATACTGGGGTCAGGGAACTGCTTGAAGAGGCAGTCTGTCCCTTATCCAAGTTCAAGTGCTGTGCTGGGAGCTCCACTGCTCCCTTTAGAGCTGCTGGGCAGGTACGTTTAAGTCTGCTGCAGCAGAACTCACAATCGCCCCTTTCCCAGATGCTCTGTCCCAGGAAAGTGGGGTTTTATTTATCAGTCCCTGATGTGCTGCTGTCTTTTATTTTGGAGATGCCCTGCCCAGCAAGGAGGGAGTTTAGTCACAGTCTGCCTGCAGAGGTGCTGCTGAGCTGCCATGGGCTCAGTCCAGCTGCTGTGTAAACTTCCTCTGGCTTTTGTTTACACAAGTAAGGTTAAAACCGCCTCGGCAATGGCAGACACTCTTCCCCACAGCAAGCTGCATCGTCCTGGGTCAAGCTCGAACTGATGTGCTGGCTGTGAAACTCTCAAGCGAGAGGGTTTCAGCTTGCTGGTCTTTGTGTGTGGGGGGACCTGCCAAACTGTATCACTTGGCTCCCTGCCTTCAGCTCCCCCTCTTTCTGGGGTTGGGGAGCTCTGTCTTGCAGGTGCGCTAGGCGCCAGCCAAAACAGCCGCCCAGATTTGTGCAGACAACCTGCGGTGCCCGCCAGAATGGCTGCTCAGATCTGTGCTGGGCGGCACCTGCCGGCCTGGTGGGGATTTCTTGGTCTGTGGGTTGTAAAGACGGTGGCACAAGTGCAGTATCTGAACTGGAATGCCGGAGAAGGAAAGTTTCCGATGGTCTCCATTGGGTAGGAGGGGACTCCTCTGGCCAGTTGCATTTCCTGGGTGAGGCAGCGCCCCGCCCTGCCTTGGTTTGCCCTCCTTGGGCTACACCCACTGTGCAACCAGTGCTATTGAGATGAACCTGGTATCTCGTTCGAAATGGGGAGACCACTCGCCTTCTGTGTTGCTCTCGCCGGGAACTGCACTTCGGAGCTGTTCCTATTTGGCCGTCTTGGCGGAATTCCTGTCCCCTCCTGTTTTTACTTTAATGTAAAAATATTGGTACTTGGTTGGGTCCAGTGTCTCACACCTGTAATTCCAGCACTTTGGAAGGCCGAGACAGGCCTCCTCACGTGAGGTCAGGGCTTCAAGACCAGCCCGGCCAGCATGGTGAAACCCTGTCTCTACCAAAAATACAAAAATTAGCTGGGGTGGTGGTACATGCCTGTAATCCGAGCTACTTGGGAGGCTGAGGCAGAATTGCTTGAACCTGGGAGGAGAGGTTGCAGTCAACCAAGATCGCGCCACTGCACTCTAGTCTGGCAACAGAGTGAGACTCCATCTAATATATATAGATATAGGTATATATATACATATATGCATGTATATATGTGTGTACTACATTTTGCAACCATCTCAAAATACAATTTTATCTTTAGATGTTTTTGTAGATGCTATTATAAATAAAATAATGAATGCAATATTAAGATTGGCATCTTTAGGAATTTTTCCTGATAATCTAGAACAGGAATTATAAACTTGGGATGCAGGTCAGAGTCTATTTGCTTATTTTAATTTAAAAATTCTTAATTTCCTTTTCTTGGATGGGTGCCTCCCCAATTCCAATTTTCAGATGTTCCCAAATGCTGGCTGATCTTCAGAATCACCTGGAGAGACTGATAAAAACACAGATTTCTGTGCCCCATCTCTGGTTATTCTGATTCAGGAAAATTGAAGTGGGATTTTATTTATTTATTTATTTTTCATATTTTTGAGACAGAGTCTCACTCTGTTGCCCCGGCTGGAGGCAGTGGTGCTATCTCAGCTCACTGCAACCTCTGCCTCCCAGGTTCTAGTGATTCTCCTGCCTCAGCCTCCTTAGCAGCTGGAATTACGGGCATATGCCACCACACCTGGCTAAGTTTTGTAGTTTTTGTAGAAATGGGGTTTCGTCATGTTGGCCAGACTGATCTGGGATCCCTGACCTCAGGCAATCCACCTGCGTCAGCCTCTCAAAGTGCTGGGATTACAGGCATGAGCCACCGCGCCCAGCCTGACGTGGGATATTAAAAACTCTGTTTTTAAACTTTTTTATTATAGAAAACTTTTAAATTTCTTATTATAGAAAATTCTAGACATGTACAAAGTAAAAGGAATAGTATAATGATCAGTATACTCATGAACTAAGTTCTACAATCATTAATTCGTGACTGATTTTTGATTAATTCATCACCGTCTTCTACCTTCAGTTTCAGTAATCTCTGGTTTTATACAGTTTTCTGGATAATCGTGATATGACAGAGACATAGAAACAGACACATTGTATTTAAAGGCTGATTAGTACTGTATTCTAATTGTATTGACATATTAGAATGTGTTTGACCAATTCTCTGTTTAGATTATCTTCAATTTGTTTGGTTAGGAATACGGTATTAAGTATTATCTAACATATAATCTTGGTCCACTGTTCTATATCAAATATTTAAGCCTCAACCTACAGGTTGAGGTTCCATAACCTATAGTTATTTATGTATTTTCATTTGAAAAACTTTCTTCTTTGAAAATTTCATTGGGAATACATGAAATCATTTAATGAATAATTTTTGAATTTTTAATCTGAATATGCAAAAGCAAAGGTACTATTAGACACTTGAGAAAGAAAAAAGAATCTAAATTCTACACGCATATGAAGAGTTTACAATCCCATTGGGGAGCTAAAGAAAATACCTTGTAATGGGACTTTGTGAGTTTCTTTCTGTCAGAGTGGAATTCAGAGGCAGTGGTGGAAGCAGCGGTAAGGTTGGAAGTATGCAGAGGTTTTATTTGCAGAGATGATGGACTGTAACTAGCTACTAGCTACTTGTGTAAGACCCTCAATCTACTGTGAGATTTATTAGCTCATCCAGCTTGGGCATGGCAATATATGGAAATCGTAGCTCTAATAAGAAACTAAATCATAGTTTCACTTCTCTAGTCATACAGGTTATAGAGTCTTAGGACTGCAGTCCTAGCTCTGGGGTTTGAAACTTATTTAGTTCCTCTCTCTAAAGTACACATGGGGCCTCCTTTTTCTCTATTAGGATTGACTAAGGATCTCATGGCATACACCAATTTTGGTATTTGTATTTTCAGGAGAGACAGTGGTTCATGTTGTTCAGGCTGGTCTCGAACTCCTGACCTCATGATCCGCCCGCCATGGCCTCCTAAAGTGCTGGGATTACAGGTGTGAGCCACCACGCCTGGCCTGCCAGAGTGAAATTTTTAAAATTACTTTGGAAAACTAAGAAAAGTGGTCTCCTTTTCCTACAAGCCTAGCAGAGCTTGATCTTCAAACACTCTCCCGAGGTAAGAAGTATTTGCTTTCTGTTTTGGGAGATGATAGCTCTCCTTTACCATTCTTTTGAACCTTTTGCTGTAGCAAGGAAAACTAATTCATGCAACGTTAAAGGTTAAAGTATTTTCTGCCATGCAGGAATGCATAGTATTGAAGACTCACTTAGAAGGCTTGTGAAGGACCTTGCTAAGGTTGATTTTCCAAGTTACCAGGGAAGGTGGGAAATGGGTATAGAATCAGAGGCTTATTAAGTAAAGTCTTTTACTACCACCAGCCAGTTCCTCCTTGTGAATAACTTGCAAATGAAACACAAAAGCTATAGCATACATTTTCTTCTCTCATTTCATTCTGTTGTTAAATTACAGATAAGATTTTTTTTCTGAATGATAATTACCCCAAAATATAAATTGGAAATATAGTCCCATCATACCAGTTTTTTCCTGGTTTGCCTGAGCATTTAACTAAATTATTTCATTTGCAAAAAGTTGGTTTTTATTACTTTGACCATAACTCCTTATTTTTATTTATTTATTTATTTATTTATTTATTTATTTATTTTGAGACAGACTCTTGCTCTGTCACCCAGGCTGGAGCACAGTGGTGCGATCTTGGCTCACTATAACCTCCGCCTCCTGAGTTCAAGTGATTCTCCTGCCTCAACCTCCCAAGTAGCTGGGACTATAGGAGCACGCCACCATGCCTGGCTAATTTTTGTATTTTTAGTAGAGATGGGGTTTCACCATGTTGGCAAGGGTGGTCTTGATCTCTTGACCTTGTGATCTGCCTGCCTGGTCTTCCCAAAGTGCTGGGATTACAGGCATGAGCCACCACGCCCAGCCGCCAACTCTCTGTTTTTTCTCCTCTATTCCACAGAGAATGGATGATCATTAAGCAAAACCAAGAGTATTATCATGTATTACCTACCATAATACATGACATATCATTAAATCATTCAGTAATTGTTCATTGTGTTTTTTGAGTATCTACTATTTAAACCCAATGCTTGATGTCAGCGTGCTTCAGCGGGATGATTTTAAGAGGAAAATGAGTTTACTTTTAGAAATGTGTTTTAGATGGAAATGCCCTGCAGAGGCTAGAGATAAGATATTAAAACTTGAAAAAGAGAACAGGGCTAAATAAAGTTAAAGCTTGAGATCCGGGGAACCCCACATTTAGGAGATGGGGAGTCGGGGAGAAAAGGAATCAGCAAAGGAGATGCAATCAAGACATTGAAATATCTTGATTACTCAAGATATCTCACCTTCACAAAAGGTGAATGAAGAGTATCAAAATGCAAAAGTGGTCAACATCATCAAATGTAGCAGCTGAAGGGGAATGTGGGTTGGTGGGGAGAAAGTCATTAGTTGAAATAACACCATTAGTTTCATGTTAAAAACTTCATATTTTGAAGCCCTTTAACATTTGGGATCTTGCAATTCAGTCTTTGGCAATTTCCTAACTTCTCAGAAAAAAGATTTATGGGCCTGGAGTGGTGTGTAATCCCAGCACTTTGGGAAGCCAGGGCAGGAGGATTGCTTGTGCTCAGGAGTTTGAGACTAGCAGGGCAACATGGCAAAAACTCATCTCTACTAAAAACACACAGAACATTAGGGTTTGGTGGTGCACGCCTGTAGTCCCAGCTACTCAGGAAGCTAAGGTGGGAAGATCAGCTGAGCCTGGGGAGGTTAAGGATACAGAGAGCAGTGATCACACCACTGTATTCTAGTCTAGGCAACAGAGTGAGACTCTATCTCAAAAGAAAAAAAAAAGAATTATGATCTGCTCAACTCAGGAACTCTTATAAGTGAATTTAATTTGTCTCAAATATTATTACTTATTTAATATGGGAGGGGAAAATACGCTAGAACACATAGACTACATAGCTATAACAACAACGGCAGCAATGGTTGGTAAAATAAGTGTATTTCTCACAAACGGTCTGGGGAGCAGTAGTCCAAGGCACACAGGCTGTGAAATATTCAGGAACTCCAGTCCTCCATCTCACTGCTCTCTTATCTTAGGGTGTTGTCTTTGTATGATCAAAGCTGGCTAACTAGTTTCAACCATGCTTTCAGAGCAGATCACAGGAGGTAGGACAGAGAGTAGAAGGCAGGAGGCTTCATCTTTAAGGAGACGAGCTGGAAGTTAAGCAATTCTGCTTACATCCCATTGACCTAAACACAATCACATGCTCACATTTAGTTCCAAGGTAGCTGGGAGATATAGCCCAAAGTTGGTTGGCCATGGGCCCAGCAAAAACTCAGGGGAAATTAAATGGGAAGTGGAGAATGGCAGTTAGCAGCCCCTAGCAGATAAGATCCAGAAGAAACAGGTCTTTCTTCATAAAATACATTTTTTGGGTAGGATTCCATTACTTGAATTTTTATAGAAAATGAAACAATGCTATGTGTTAATAAAGACATTCTTAGGTTACTTTATTTTTGTAAGAGATTTCATAGATTCAGAAAAAATCCTTTTACTTTCTATTCTGACTTTTTGGTAAAGTAACGCACCTTTTTATCTTTATAATTCAGAGAACTCAGAGAACTGGTAATACCACTGATACTAAACTAGTGATTATTTTCACAAATTGTCGAAATGCATTCACTCTCTAGTGAAGACAAATAATGAACCTTTATATCTGTATTACTTATCGATTGCCATGTAACAAATTACTAAAAAATTTAGAAGCTTAAAACAAACACTATCTCACCCAGTTTCTTTTTTTTTTTTTTTTTTTTTTTTTGAGACGGAGTTTCGCTCGTTACCCAGGCTGGAGTGCAATGGCGCGATCTCGGCTCACCGCAACCTCCGCCTCCTGAGCTCAAGCGATTCTCCTGCCTCAGCCTCCCGAGTAGCTGGGACTACAGGCACGTGCCACCATGCCCAGCTAATTTTTGTATTTTTAGTAGAGACGGGGTTTCACAATGTTGACCAGGATGGTCTCGATCTCTTGACCTCGTGATCCACTCGCCTCAGCCTCCCAAAGTGCTGGGATTACAGGCGTGAGCCACCGCGCCCGGCCCTCACCCAGTTTCTGAGGTCAAGAATTTCAGAGCTTATCTGGGTAGTTCTGGCCACAGTTTTTCCTGAGGTTGTAGTCAAGTTTTGACCAAGGCTGGAGTTGTCTCACAGCCTGACTGGGCTGGAGGATTCGCTTCAAAGCTGACTCACATGGCTGCTGGAGGAAGGCCCCAGTTTCTTACCAAGGGAACATCTCTGTAAGTCTGACACATAGCAGCCAGCTTCCACTAGCATGAGTGACCCATGAGATAGGGAGTGTGAGACAGCAATCAAAATACCAAAAGTGTCTCTTATAACCTAATCTCAGAAGTGGGCCAGGCGATGCGGCTCACACCTGTAATCCCAGCCCTTTGGGAGGCCGAGGTGGGTGGATCATCTGAGGTTAGGAGTTCGAGACCAGCCTGACCCACATGGAGAAACCCCGTTTCTACTAAAAATACAAAATTAGTCAGGCATAGTGGGGCATGCCTGCAATCCCAGCTACTTGGGAGGCTAAGGCAGGAGAATCACTGAACCTGGGGGCTCGAGGTTGTGGTGAGCTGAGACTGCACCATTGCACTCCAGCCTGGTTAACAAGAGCAAAACTCCATCTACAAAAAGAAAAAAAAAGTGAAATACCATAATACCATCACTTTTACTCTATTCTATTGGTCACTCAGACCAACCCTGTTAAAAGGTGGAGGTGATTGATTATATGAGTGTGAATACCAGGAAGTGGGAATCACAGGGTTGGGGGCAGGGACAAGGCATCTTAGAAGATACCTACCACAGTTCCTAACCTTATTTTGGAAAAAACAAAACTCCACAAGACCTATCAATCTGTGAAGTTTAAAAACGATTTTAAAAATTCCATCTAGTACAATTATTAGCCCTAAAGTTTGTCAGAGTAAACAAACTTGAGGTATTGACTTTGCACAAGAAAAAAAATGTTGGTTGACTCCTTTGCATAAGATTAATTTTATTAATTTCATTAGGTCTCAAAAGCATTGACTCTTTCAGGCAGTATTTGATTAAAATGATGTCTGTTTGGAGTTCTTCACATAGTTAGAAATGGCTTCCTTAGAATAAACATTCTATCAGCTCTGGTTTGGTTTCTTGAAAAGGTTCAGAAGCTAATGTCAGCAAGTAAAGGTCCTTTGAAAGTGAGTGAATTTCTCTAAGTTTTGGTTCAGTTTAAAGACATTGGATCCTCTAATGTTGCCTTAACACTGAGCTATATTTGGGAAGTTGGCATACAGAGGGTCTGTCTTGGATTAGGTCTCAAAATACCTAAAGGATTTCCTTAAACAGGCCCAGGGTCAGATATAACAGGTGCATCACTTCTAATTTTGGAACCAGAAGCAGCCAGCTTAGACTGAGGCTGTTCTACATTCATTCAGCAGGAGTTTAGGTATTACTTTGAATTTCTCTTTGAGTTAAAACAAGGGTGATCCCTGTTGTAAGTTAGTGGCAATACTCAATAATTTTCTTGAGTAGAATGAGTATATGCAACGTAAATGTATTTTGAAAAGAAAAGCAACAGGTTTGACCTGAAACTGTATTTTTCTAAAAGTGATTTCAAAGCGTTTCTCCTCTACAACATGTAAAACATTTAATATCGAGACAGGGACATTTTTTCATTTGAGTAACAATACCGTTTGTATTCTCTTAAAGCAGTATAATTGGAGACACAATAAACATTAAGAAATCCAAAACGCTCCAGTGTTGTGGCCGCAGCAACCTCGGTTCGAATCCGAGTCATGGCACCAAAAAAACAAAAACAAAAACCAAAAACGCTCCAAGGACAGTGAATACATGACTGATTGCTTGCACTGAAAATACTGGAAAGTGTCTAACGTAGTTTTAAAATTACGTCGTTGGACTCTTATCACCTGGCCTGCTTTGCCCATTGCAAGGAATTTGACTACACGTCTAAACCTGTAGTAACGCTCCCTTTTCTTCTCCCTCTCCTCCATCATAGCCTGAAGACTGAATTAGTTCTTATGATTATGTATTTGAATAAGGACACCAGATGCTGCTGTGTTTTAGCAAAATAAAATTCTGGTGCAACAGAAGCATGCTGGATAAATTCTGCGTTCTAAAGCATAATTTGACTTTGCCAGTTCCCTGTCACTCAACATCGGAGGATGGGAAGTTGAGCTGAAGACTGAGCCCTGGTGGAACCCACGGCCAGTGCAGTCAGCACGTTATCAAGCAACTACAAGGTGAATTTTTTAAGAAAAACACAACAACAACAACATAACGTCTTCTGACAGTGACACGTCTTTGTGATGGGGTCCTCAGCTAGTGACAGCATGAACAAGAATGTGTTTGGCAAATCCTTCATCTTGCCGTAGTGCGTGAGCTGTGCTTCTAATTTCTAACAGGAATCCGCAGTCCACGGCTGATTTATGGACAGAGGGAGTCGTCCCGCACCGTGCCAGTTCCCGGAGCCTCCGCCAATTAGCTCTATTTTTTGCTTAAGCCGTTAAAGCCACCTCCATGGAAACGCCAGGAGAGCGGGCCGGGGGGAGGGGAGCGGACAGGTGCGCGCTCTGGAAATACACAAAGGGCCGACCCTGCGCCGCCGCGTCCCTGGCACCTCCACGCCAGCCGGGCGCGCGCGGTTCCCGCGGGGTGGCGGCCGGGCGGCGCGCGCAGGTCGCCCCGCGTCGGTCGGAGGAGCCCCCCAGCCAGCTCGCGGACGCGGCGCCCGGGGAGCGCGAAGCCGGCTCGGGGCAGGCGGCGGCAGCGGCGCCCGCGCTGTAGGGACTTGTAGTCCGCGCGCCTCCCCGGGTAGGCCGGGCCGCGCGTCCCCGCCCGCCGCGAGCCGACTTCCTGCGGCTGCCGAGACTACACCTCCCGCCGTCCTCTCTGCTGTCGGGCCGAAAGCGAAAACAAATTCTGGGCCGCGAGGTGCGGTTCTCCGCCGGGCGCCCCCTCCCGCTCCCTGCCCCTCCGGCGCCCTCCAGCGAGGTGGGGAAACGAAAGGCCGCCTCCGTCTTGCTCGGGTTCCTCGGCTCCCGGCGTGGGGAGCGCGCGGGGAACGCAGGCCTCGCTCCACCTGAGCCGGCCCAGCGCGCCTGCGGGGGGCGGGGGTTTTCTCGCTTCTCGCCGGCGGGGACCCCCTGCCCGGGTCCTGAGTCAGCGGCGAGGCGGTCGGGAAGCCACTGCTGCCTCTCGGCGTTTTCCTTCACCCCGCTGCCCCCGTTCGTGGCGGCCGCGCGCGGACGGCCATGCATTAGGCAGGGCTCCCCTATGCGCCCGGAAAGCGCGGACTGCTGCCTGGGGCCGCCGCCGCCTGCCGCCGCTCGCGGAGCCCGAGCCCCGGCCCTCGCCGCCGCCCGCCCCGGGCCGGGGCGTCCAGCAGCCGGCGGCCCGGCCATGTGGGGCTAGCCCTCGCCGCGCCTGGCCTGCGGCGGGACCGGCAACATGGAGGCGGCCGTCGGCGTCCCCGACGGCGGGGACCGGGGCGGCGCGGGGCCCCGCGAGGACGCGACGCCCATGGACGCCTATCTGCGGAAACTGGGCTTGTATCGGAAGCTGGTCGCCAAGGACGGGTCGTGCCTGTTCCGGGCGGTGGCGGAGCAGGTACTCGGGGGCCCGGGGGAGGCGGGGACGGCCCGGCGGGTCTGGCCGGGGAGGCGGCTGCGGGCTCCGGGGCTGCGCGTGCCCCCGCTGTCGTCACAGCGCCCCGTTGTAACGCCGGAGTGGGACGCTGCTTTGGGTCTGAGAGGTGCAAATCGAAACTTAGAAGCCCGCGGATGAACGAGGTGTCGTTTCTCCTGGTGAGGCCTGCTCGGAGCTTGTGCGCTTATTTATTGCTGGGGACCTGGCGACATGACACTTTTCACTTCTTTTCCGCATTCGCCTGCCTTCCCTTGGTTCAAGAAGCACCCCGCTCACCCCACTCCGGGAAACCCAGTGTTTGCTAGAAGTGGTGGATCCGCCGCTGCTTGGGGAACGTGCTGCTGGACTTTAGAATGTGCGCTGCTCAAGCTCGCCCATGTCGCTTGAATCAAACGGGCAAACTGCTGCTTGAGAAAAACAACCTTTTACAAATACAGAATATTTTGAAGGATGTGTCGCTTTATTATGCTCTGCTAGGCTGTGTAGGTATACTAAACGGAACTGACTTAAAAAAAAAAAAAAGCCTGTTTTGGTGTTGGTAGTAGAAAGGGTACGTGTAAGTCCCGGAGCTTTTCAAATCCACATTCTAACACAGTTGCTCAGGAAGATTTTTCGGATTTTTTTTTTTTTTTTTTGAGAGCGCTTGTTCCATGTTACATAACACTGTATGTTGTAGGTGTGCAGTCACCAAAACCCATCCTATATTGAAAAATAGCTGCCGAAGTATCTGGATAAAAGTTTCTGCCCTGGTGTGTCTTTCAGACCTTTCACATGTGTTTTCCTTTGACCTAGGACCTGCTCCCCACACCTTGTCGCACACCCCTCCCTACCCCCCTGTGGAGTTACTATGATGTTTGTTCTTTTTTTTTTTTTTTTTCCCTCACGTATTTTGAATGCTAAATAACTTTTAAAATTTTTGTTTGTGAGTAAATGTTTCACTTAACATCCGGAGACCAGTCTGTTCTCATATTTTTAAACATTAAAAGGCAAGCTATTTATTTACTGTAGGTAGCATAATATCTTTTTTTCTTTTTCCTTTTTTTGTTTTTTGAGATGGAGTCTCACTCTGTCGCCCAGGCGGAAGTGCAGTGGCTCGATCAACCTCTACCTCCCGGCTTCTAGCGAGTGTCTTGCCTCAGCCTCCCGAGTAGCTGGGACTACGGGCGCGTGCCACCACACCCGGCTAATTTTTTTTTTTTTTTTTTTTTGTATTTTTAGTGGAGACCGGGTTTCATCACCATGTTGGCCAGGTTGGTCTTGAACTCCCAACCTCAGGTGATCTGCCTGCCTCTGCCGTCCAAAGTGCTGGGATTACTGGCGTGAGCCACCGCGCTCCTCCAAAAATCTTTAAAACAAGAAATTGATTTAACGGACACAAACCTTTGCTTTATGTTGTGGACATTGCCATAGAAATATTATTCTGAAAGCTCCCTAAACCAGGCTTTCCCCATTAGACTTTTCTCAGGTTTCAATGTTGCTGTGGGGTATGGTCACACCCACCTACTCCCTCCAGTTCTTATTGTTAGTAGGTAAACAGTCTGCCCCGTTTGTGAATTTTCTGAATCTCTGTCTGTCTTGCTTCCTCTGTCTCAGCCTGCTTGAACTCCTCAGCACCTCCAAAAGCCTAGGGTAGAGGTGGACGTGATTTCAGCCCATATTTGTTACGTACTGAGCTAGCATGAGTTTGTTAAGCAAGGAGGCAGGTAAGGCAGTAAATAGATGGCGGTAAGGGAAGCTTGGAACTTTTTGGATTTGAGATCTCTTAGTCATAGTTTATATTGAAGCAGAAAGGTGTGTGCTTTCCATAGTGCATACCATAAATACTTGGTGGTCTTGATTATACAGAAGCCTCTCTGTTATTGTATCGGGATCTGTTTTTAAGTAGAAAGGTTGCAAGGGCTAGTTTACACTAAAAACTCTTGGTTATATCAGATAACACATTTTATTGTATTTTGTAATGGGACTTAAGTTAGGCATAAGGGACTTCCCTTTCCAGTTATGTGACTCAGTTTGATGAGCTTAGCTCAAGACCTTGAACTTTGGGACAAGTTCAGTTATTCAATAAAGGACAGGTGTAGCCATCATCGCCAAAGGCAAAATGTATATGGGGAAAAAAGGAAGTAATACCAATATCAGGCTTCCCTTTTAAAATGTGTACCAAGGATTTATATTTTTGCCAACAATTCTCCTATAAAATCACAAATATTCATCATTTCTCAGAAGGAGTCATAGTCAATAATCTAAGTGACAGTTTTTAAAGAGGGGGAGGAGACTTGAGTTAGGATTTTGGTCTTTCTCTCCAAATTATCTGATTTAGATAGGCCATTTCCTTTTTACACTTGTGGATTTGGGCCTGCAAGAGCTCTGACCTGAATCAGCACCATAGCCATGGAGCTAAAAATAGGGCACTCTTAGAGGACTTGCTAAAACAGTGTCTCAGCCTTTCCCAGTATTTATCAGCTATCTTGTCCCAAGTAAGAATGGGAAAGCCTTCTAGTTTGCTTTCATGTATATATTAATTTGCAGATATTTGTCATACTACTAGAATTCTTCCTGAGTGTTCTCAAACTTGCACAATAATTTACATTTTGAAAAGTTGTCATTTAATCTTGCTTTTCTTGCAATGCTTGACTTTGTAAATCACCAGCATTCTCACACTTTATGGAAGTTGCTAAGAATTTTGCTTCTGAGCAGCAGGTTCAGATAAATCGTATGTGCCAAAATCTTTGTTAAAAAAGGAGAAAAACCAATAGACATGCCTACCATTGTTTTTGCTAATTATGCCTGCCACCTGTTGCTGGATAAATGGCTTTAAGACTGCCTCCACTTTGCTAATGGCAGAGGAAAGCCCTATCAGATGACACTGTGGTTTATTCATACTAATAATACCTTGATTCATGATAGTGTCCAACATAGCTTCTGTGAAAAAAGTGTTGCTAAATGTCATTTGTTGAATTGGCAAAAAAATTCTATGGTGGTTATTTTTATATATAGATAGTCCTTTTGGTCACAGACTCTTAGGATATATAAGAATACATTTTAATAGTGTCCAAAAACAGCAGTGAAGATAGAATCAGTTAAACTGAAAACCAGCCATTACACTGAAAACAAACTCATTGCTAACTTCACAGGTGGAAGTTCAGTGTATCTCAGTGTAATAGGACATACTAGCCGTCCAGGCAGTTGTGCTTGTGGTTCTGTAGGTATAAATGAGCCTTGGCTGTTATTCAAGAGAGCTGTAGAATGTGCAGCTGGAGCCTCCCTTTTTCCAGTTTCTCTGCTCTCCCTAAACATAAAGGAAGAACCACTCAATTGGATCTGTAACTTTTGTTTTGAGACAGAATCTCACTCTATTTGCCCAGGCTAGAGTGCTGTGGCATGGTCTCAGCTCATTGCAACCTCCACCTCCCAGGTTCAAGTGATTATCCTGCATCAGCCTCCCAAATAGCTGGGACTACAGGCATGCACCACCATGCCCGGCTAATTTTTTTTTGTATTTTTAATAGACATTGGGTTTCACCATGTTGACCAGGCTGGTCTTGAACTTCTGACCTCAGGTGATACACCCTCCCCGGCTTCCCAAAGTGCTGGGATTACAGGTGTGGCCACCACGCCTGGCCAGGATCTGTAACTCTTAAAGCTACTTTCTATTAATAGAAATTCTCAAGAGGCCTTGATAGCTGTTTGAAATGTGTTATTTTAAGTGGGTCTGGTTTTTTTTTGTTTTTAACCACCTTTTAAGGTACAGGAATATCTATCTGAGACACCTAGTAATAGAAAAGAATTTTAATCTCCTTTAAGTATGTTAAAGAATTGGGAGCCAGGACCAGGCATGGTAGCTCATGCCTGTAATCCTAGCACTTTGAGATGCCGAGGTGGGCAGATCACCTGATGTCAGGAGTTTGAAACCAGCCTGGCCAACGTGGTGAAACCCCGTCTCGACTGAAAATGCAAAGATTAGCTGGATGTGGTCGCATGTGCTTATAATCCCAGCTACTTGGGAGACTGAGGCAGGAGAATCGCTTGGACACATGAGGCGGAGGTTGCAGTGAGCTATCACACCACTGCACTCCAGCTTGGGCGGACAGAGTAAGACTATCTCAAAAAAAGAAAGAATTGGGAGCAAGCAAGAAGGAAGCATTGGATAAGAAATAGTTGTATCAATTCACAGCTTTAGAATTTTAGTAAAAGACCACATGCCAGTAAGTTATCTTTTTGTTGAACTGGTTGTTTAATAGAAGAATATGAAAACTACAGAGTGAGAGGATCTGGTTCATACTTTGTAGGTTGATACTTTACAATTTGGGGAATAAAAACAAACCCCAAACCTCACACAGCATTTTTGCGCCCCGTATGCTATGTTATTGGATGTTCTTTCTCGTCTTGTAAACTTGATCACCAGGGAAAGAATGAGTGCCTTAAGCTTTCTGAAACCATAGTGGAGTTAAATTTGTACATAGAGCCACTAAGTGAATTCAGAATTAATGGAAAAAAAAAATTAGTCTCTTAGAGGCTGAAAGCCTCAAAGTCTATTCCTGCTGAAGTTGCCAGCTTGTTTTTCAGTATGTGTAGGATGAGGTTGAGTGTGTCATAGCGTGGACTTTGTTAGCTCTTCTTTGTGAAGAATAAAGTTATTGTGGAGGGATGACCAGGGGAGGAAAGTATCCTAAATTTACGAAGATGTCCCAAAGGAGAGAGCCTAATAAATTCTTTACAAAATTTGGCTTAAGAAGTAGTATTGTTTGTATATGTCATGCTATTGCTGTGCTTAGTTAGAAGAGGTAGGAATGAGTAAAGATACTGAAATTATAGAAAGGGAAATGGAGGAAGACCGATAATCTATTGGTTGTTAGATTATTTTGGGTGTAAAAGAAGACATTAGGTTGTAACTTGAGTGCATTTTTAACTAAATGCTTAATAGTTGTTTGTTGCCTTTTCTCTTTAGGTATTGCACTCTCAATCTCGCCATGTTGAAGTCAGAATGGCCTGTATTCACTATCTTCGAGAGAACAGAGAGAAATTTGAAGCGGTAACTTGTAATTTCAAACATGTAGTGGTGTCTTGACTTGAATTTACATTTTGGCTTTTGGAAGTGTTTTAGGCCGGGTGCAGTGGCCTGATCACTGCACGATCACGCCTGTAATCCCACCACTTTGGGAAGCCCAGGTGGGCGGATCACGAGGTCAAGAGATCGAGACCATCCTGCCCAACACAGTGAACCCCGTCTCTACTAAAAATACAAAAATTAGGTGGACGTGGTGGTGCGTGCCTGTAGTCCCAGCTACTCGGGAGGCTGAGGCAGGAGAATCGCTTGAACCCAGAAGGAGGAGGTTGCAGTGAGCCGAGATTGTGCCACTGTACTCCAGCCTGGTGACAGAGAGAGACTCCATCTCAAAAAAAAAGGAAGTGTTCTTGTACAAATTTCATAGGCTGGATCTTAATGCAGGTTATGAAAATAACACTTAAAAAAAAACCTTTTCTGTTGAACTTAGTCCAGTTACATTGTTAACATTATTTTCTAGGCTGTTTTATGTTTTGCATTTATTTGGACATTTAGAAAGCTACCATAATAGGTAAGATGCTGAGCTGTGGGGGATGAAAAGATGACCTGGACAAGGCCCTTGCATACTAAGAGTGGGCTTTGTCTGCCCTGGTCAGGGATTTGGGGGTGTTGTGGTTAATAGTGGTTTCTGTGATTGGTAACTCTCTATAAAAAAAAAAAAAAATTCAGGCCAGGCATAGTGGCTCATGCCTGTAATCCCAGCACTTTGTGAGGCTAGGAGTTCAAGACTAGCCTGGCCAACATGGCAAAACCCTGTGTCTACTAAAAATACAAAAGAAATTAGCTGGGCGTGGTAGCACATGCCTGTAGTCTCAGCTACTCTTGAGGCTGAGGCACGAGGATTGCTTGAACCCAGGAGGCAGAGGTTGCAGTGAGCCGTATTGTGCCACTGCACTCCAACCTGGGTGACAGTGAGACTGTCTCAAAAAAAAAAAAAAAAAAAAAAATCAGACTTGCAGTGTAAAAAATATGCTGAGTGTAAGTAATGCTGAACCCTTAATTTTATGAGAAAGCATTTATAGGTTTTTAATTTTCGGGGTTCAATATGAACTCATGTCAGAACACTATGTTATGTAAGTGTAATTAATAGTTAATAAAATGTATAACAGGTTAGTATAATTTTCTCAGTAATATGTGAAATAAGATGCCACAATGACCTATTTTCATTTTACACTCAAAGTCTTACAGGATTTATTACTTATTGGTTTTAAGACCTAGAATTATGTAACCTGACAACTTTGGATGGTGCTTCCCCCAGTTGACTGGTAGAGAACATTGGTACAATACTTTGCAAGCCTTGAAACCTTGATTTATTAGAAAAAAACAACTGATAACACAGGCTAGATAAGAGAGTACAAAGGTGTAGAGAAGGGAAGTGGGAAGGTAGGGTGGTCTTTAAATTAATTTTTATTAATCATTGGCCCCAGAGGGTAAAACAGTTGATGATAATGGACATTGTTAACATTGGTTGAGAGTGGTTACTATGTTCCAGGCATTGTTTTTAGTGCTTTGCATATATTTTTTGCAGTCCATATAATTTTATGGGGTATGATCAGAGGTTGAAAGTTCCATGGGGAAGAGTTTCACTTTCCTTATAATATGAACCTTCAAGTAGTTTCGGTTGTCCAGAATTGGAAAGAGATGTTGTAGAAAGGATTATGCCTTGTTACTGACATTGGTCAGCCATGGCATAGATGGACGCTTTCTGCTCGGAAAGAAGACTCTCAGATAGGATGCAGACTTGTGTCAGAATTCTGCGGTCTCTTGTAACTTTAAATGGTTTTGTGGTTTTGTTTTTTTCTCTGTAGACCTATAATCATCTAATACAGAACAGTAGCCCTTAATTGGTGGGCTCTTTCATATGTATGGCTATATATATATATATATATACACACACACACACGTGTAATATATATATTTTTGAGACAGTCTCTGTCACCCAGGCTGGAATGCAGTGGTGTGATCTCGGCTGACTGCAACCTCTATCTCCCTGGTTCAAGCAATTCCTCTGCCTCAGCCTGCCCAAGTAGCTGGGATTACAGGAGCTTGCCACCACACCCAGCTAAATATTTTGCATTTTTAGTAGAGACCGGGTTTCACTGTGTTGGTCAGACTGGTCTCAAACTCCTGACTTCATGATCTGCCTGCCTTGGCCTCCCGAAGTGCTGGGATTGCAGATGTGAGCCTCTGCGCCCAGCCAACGTTATATAATCTGTAAAGAATTAATCTCAAAGTCCAAGGACTTTTGAAAGATTTTTGTAGACTAGGGAGTATACTTTAATGTCTTTAAGTATATCACTTTGCTAAATCAACTGGGACTGTAATTTAAATACAATTTGGTGATTCAACAGATGTCTTAGTGATTTCTCAAATGAGTGTGATTGCTATGAAAGAAACATAAAAAAGGTTGGGTTATTACACAGCTTGAATAAATCCTGTTTTTATGTCAAAGTTACAGTGAAGCAGGCTATATTAGAAAAATCTTGTTGACGCTTCAAAATATTTTTAGCCTTAATAGTTCTCATTGCTATTTCTAGTATCACTGACCTGAGAGACAATTAGTACTCTTATTTGTATTATTAAGCTATACTCTTTCTTAGCTAGTAAGTCAGTCTTTGCTTTATTGTCTTCTATACACTGGCCACTACCAAGTTAAAGTACTACTTTCATCATATGATTTCTCCGTTCAGAATGTCACCTGCAGTGACCTTGAATGGTCACTAGATGGGCCTTTCCCATCTAGTCTGTAAGTACGGCCTGGGCTCCAGGCCCTGTCAGCAGGCCCCCATTTGGGTTCCTCTCCCACTGAGTTCCACAACAGATTGTCCTGCTCTAGCTGGTCAGATTGCTTATCTTCCCAACACAGTTTTGCTCTTCCTCCTCACGCCACATTGCCCCTCCCTTTAGAGTATCAGTTCCCTGTTCCCATCCAGATCCTGTCCAGCATTCATCTTGAGTCACTCTTCTTTCAGAAAACTTTTCCTGACAAAATTTCCTTATTTAAATTCTTTCGTATGTTTATGATCTTTAGTGATTGCTGTATGTTTTCATAATTATATTATTTTTAAATAATACTGATGTATTTGAGGTTTATGTACAAACTTAGTAATTCACAGTGAATATTGTTTACACAGTGAAGTGGTTAACTTTTGGCCTATTGCTTAGATGACATTTCTTTTTTTTTTTTTTTAAGATGACATTTCTAATAGATTTTTTTTTTTGTAGTTTATTGAAGGATCATTTGAAGAATATTTAAAGCGTTTGGAAAATCCACAGGTATGTAATAATCTTCTAGTATATTTGTATTTTTATATATCCAAATAATGTTTTTTTTCTTTTTGTTGTTATATCCAAATAATGTATTTAAAATTCATCAAAATGGAAGATTACTATTACAGTGTTTAGAGGAGTTGCAGGGACAGTGTACCCTATTTCCTTACAAACATTTCCTACACATTTTATGCAGCATTTAAGTTGGAGATGTATATTAGAGGTTGCCTCACTAAGACACAGTTGTGCTGTTTTATCTTTGCCAAAATGGCACGTAAGTGTGGTATAAAAGGCTGAAATAATACTGGTGATGATTTTCAGAATGCTGTGTTGGTGTATGTGTGGAACTTGGACAGGGGGAAGTTTGATTTCTTCCTAGGCAACTGAGAAGGCAGAGTTCTTTCCTGCAGGTTCCAGTTTCCATGATCAGCTCGTGAAGAGGGAAGACACTGTTGAGACAGAAAAGAACAGCACATACCCACCAACTCCTGCTGCTATACTTTTTCAGTCATGTTGATGTAAAAGGATTTTTCTTTATTTTTTTTCTGTTTACAAAAACTAACATTCTCACTGTAAAAATCCAAATATCTTGGAACACCATTTAGAATGTTAGGATTTCCCATCATTCACTGTTAAGGTAAAAATAACATTGGCAAAGAAAAAAGCTAAGAAAAGTTAGGGAGTAAAGGGAATGTAATATAGGAATAAGGGTGTTTGATTGATGACTGGTGTATCCATTTGGTTGACTAACACTAATTTGAGTGCTTATGATGGGCCGAGAATTCCTAGTCACCCTGGGGATGCAGAGATAAGGTAGATGACTGAAAAGTTTCCCTGTCGTAGGAAAGAAGGTCAGTACAAGCCAGGAAAGTAGGGTTGTCAAAAGGGGTGTAGCTGTCCTGTCGTGGGAAAGAAGGTTAGTACAAGCTAGAAAAGTAGGGTTGTCAAAAGGGGTGTAGCTGGGATGCTGCAGGCATTCAGGGTGTTATTTCTAGCTGGGTAGACAAAGCAGCGGTTTGAGAGTGAGTTCATATTTGAAGTCTGAATAGATTCTAAATAGGAAAAATGCCTGGTCTCAGGGGCATTCCACGCAGTGAAAACTGTCAGCAAGGCAGATTCAGAAAACAGTTCTGACTGTGGAAGCCCTGAGCGTGTGAAGGTAAGAAGTAGTGAGAAAGAGGTTGGAAGGCAGGTTGGGGGCCACACTGTGGGAGAGCCTTCAGTGCTAGGGTCGGTAGTTTGGAGCATGTGCTTTAGACTTGTGTTTCTCAGAAATTGTGATCTGTAGGTTACCTGTATCAAAATCATTTGATGTGCATGTGAAAATGCAGAGTCCCTGGCCCCTATTCCAGACCCGAATCATGGTCTCAGGGCCTGGGGCCTGGGCATCAGGCACTGGGAAGCCACATAGGGTTTTTGGGGCAGGGAGTCAGGGTAGTGGTTGTAGTCCTCAGCTTCCAACACATTCCCTGTCTACCACTGCTTTATTTTTCTCTGTAGTGCTTATGCCATTTAATATACTGTGTATTTTGTTTGTCTTCTTCCTACTTGAATTAAGCTCCGTGAACAGAGTTCTGTATGTTTTGTTTACTGCTGTGTCCCAGAGCTAAGGGATTTTGTTGACTGAAGGGTTGGATGGCATTTTGTTGACTGGACAGATGAAAGAATATTGCGTAAAAATAGTGTGAGGTAGATGGGATTAGAGGCAGAAAGATCCATTTTAAAATGGTTTAAAAAGTATTTAACATGGAAAAATGCACACATTGTATTAAGTGTAAAAAGGAGTAACTATTACTCCAGTTTTGGAGACAAATACCATTGAAGGCCTTTTCTCTAAATCCAATCCAGAGTATTTTTTTGTAATTCTGAAACTGAATTTGACCCATATACTGTGATCACATATTCATTTTCCTGAAGTCTACATTTTTTTTTTTTGTTTATAAGCCTCTTTGAAGGCAGGCATTATATGTATATTTTTATTGCTTTGGAATTCCCATAGTTACCTTTCAATTTGGGGTACCTAACTCTTGATCAGTTTGTGTGCGCAGAATGAGTGTTAAGTACATGTCATTTTATGTGTAACAGATAGGAAAGATAAACACCAGACAGAATGTTGACAGTTATTATCTCCAAATGGCAAATATTATATATGATTTTTTTGTACTTCCTTTAGAGAAAATAAAATATGATAAAGGCTATTTATTACTTTGTATCAGAAAAACCCCACAGTGTTGTTTCACAGTAATTTCTGTGCAGTAGGTCAGGCTGTCGGTCTGTGAGGATTTTAGCTAGGCTAGGCATAATAGAAGTGGAGAGAAAGGGACAGAGGGAGGAAATGAGGCAGTGAACTGAACTGTTTGATTTGCGGTCTGTGGGAAAGGAAGGTGTTGTTGGTGTGGTTCAGAACACGTGGGACAGGTTGTGCCTCCTCCTCATGGTGGAGACTGGCTAGGTTTCTTTCTGATAAACACAAGACATTCTTAATCATCTCCCCAATCTGATCCGATCTCTTCCTCAGATGTCTTAGGTATCTTATGAACAGTTTCTTTTTTGTTACTAGCAGCAAATATTTATAAATCTTCATTCTGTTTTTTATTTTTGCCTTCCTGGGCCGGGTGCAGTGGCTCATGCCTATAATCCCAACACTTTAGGCAGCAGATGTGGGCAGATCACTTGAGGCCACTAGTTCAAGATGATGAAATCTCGTCTTTACCAAAAATGCAAAAAAATTAGCTGGGCGTGGTGGCACGCACTTGTAGTCCCAGCTACTTGGAAGAATGAGGCAGGAGAGTCGCTTGAACCTGGGACGTGGAGGTTGCAGTGAGCCAAGTTCGTGCTACTGTACTCCAGCATGGGCAACAGGGTGAGACTGTCTCAAAAAATAAATAATCTTTTTTTTTTTTTTTTGCCTTCCTGATATATGAGTATATAAAATGAAAACAGAAACCAATTGGCAGATAGTTGATGGATACACTCAGTTGCTTCATCCAGTTCTCAGAGGAGGAAAGCGTCTTTATCCTTATAAAACAATAAGTAATAGTGGAACATTTTGAAAGATACTTCAAACTTGTGCGAGAATATGTTTTTGTCAGCTTTTAGATAAAATTGACAATGAAATTCATCAATTTTAAATGTAGGATTTGAGGAGATTTGACAAATGTATACACTTATGTAACCACCACCACAAACATCATAAAGGACATTTCCATGACTCCAAAAAGTTTCCATTTGCCTTTTTGCAGTTACTCCCCTTCCCCATCCCCTGGCTCCTGGCAAGCACTGATTTGCTTTCTAAGTTTTGCCTTTTCTAGATGTGCGTAAATGGAATGAATGATATAGTTTGTAGCCTTATATGTTTGGCTTCTTTCACTTAGCCTATTGGAAACACTAAAATCCATTCATGCTTTTAACAGTAATTTGTTCCTTTGTATTTAAGAAAATAGTCTACTTTATGTATGTTATCTATTACAACCTGTGTATACATTTACAAGCTGATTGATATTTAAGTTCTTTCCAGTTTTGGGTTGTTAAAATTGAAGCTGTTGTGAATAGTTGCTTATAAATCTTTGTGTAGACATTTGTTTTCTTTTTCCTTGGATTAATACCTGAGAGCAAAATTGCTGGGTCATCTGATAAATATATTTTTAACTTAAGAGAAAACTGCCAAACATTTAGAAGTGGCTGTACCATTTTGCTTTCTCATCAGCAATATTATGAGAATTTCAGTTTCTCCACATCTTTGCCAGAACTCTTTGTGATGTAATTTATGTTTCTCTAATGATATTGAGCATCTTTTCATGTGCTTATTTGTCGTCCATATGATTTTATTGGTGAAATGTCTGTTCATAGCTTTTTGCCCATTTTTTAATTGCTGCCATTCTTACTGAAATTTACTAGTTCTTTATACTGGATGTAAGTCCTGTATTGGATATATATCTTGCAAATACGTTCTTCTACTTTGTATTTTGGCTTTTCATTTTTTAAAAAGTTTTTATTTTATTGTATTTATTTATTTATTGAGACAGAGTCTTGCTCAGTTGCCAGGCTGAAGTGCAGTGGCATGGTTTGTGCTCACTGCAGCCTCTGCCTCCAGAGTTCAATGATTCCCCCGCCTCGGCCTCCCGAGTAGTTGGGATTACAAGGTTGGCTTTTCATTTTCTTAACAATGTCTTTTGAGGAACAAGAGCTTAACATTGATGACTGTTTAAGAACATTTAAGTTATATAATTTTGGCATAGTATGGTTCATTATTTAAAACATTTTGAAGGAATTCTTTCTTTTTACAAGACCAGTCATAAAAATGCTAATTAAGTAAAATTATGGTATTAAAGTGTAAGAGTTGTAGTAGAACATTGGTTTTTTTGTTTTGTTCTGATTTTAATAATGTAAAAGTGACACTGCTTGGGGAAGGTTTTAGAATATCCATTGTTTGCCTGACCAGGCTACAACAGACTTTATTCTGAAGATAATCATAAAAAAGTACATTATTCTCAGTAACATTTTGTTGAGACCCATAGAATTTTTCATTTTTTATTTATTTAATTTTTTGAGATGGAGTTTCTCTCTTGTTGCACAGGCTGAAGTGCAATGATGTGATCTCAGCTCGCTGCAACCTCTGCCTTCCGGGTTCAAGCAATTCTCCTGTCTCAGCCTCCCGAGTAGCTGGGATTACAGGTGCCCGCTACCATACCTGGCTAATTTTTCTATTTTTTAGTGGAGACGGGGTTTCACCATGTTGGCCAGGCTGGTCCTGAACTCCTGACCTAGGTAGTCCACCCACCTGGGCCTCCCAAAGTGCTGGGATTACAGGTGTGAACCACCGTGCCCTGCAGAATTTTTCATTTTTTTTTTAAAAGTGATATAATATTTCTTCTATAAAAATTAGAAATGTAGTTTATGTGTTTGATCTAAACAGTGTCATCTCAGTGAACAGTTTCCTCTATGCAGAGGATATCACTTGTAGCAGTTTGTGAGAAGCCATGATTGTTAGGCTGAGGCTTATTTTAACAAACCTATTTTAATATATGGTACTTATTTCATTTTGGAAATCAGAGCTAACTTTTAAGAACTATTGAAAAGTCTCTGGGGGATAGATTGTCCTGGTTTAAGATCAAAACATTGTTTAAAATATTTTCCTTATTTCAGTTTTTCTTTTCTTTCAAGGAATAAGTGACAGCATTCATTTACCCAAGTTCATTGTTTCTAGTAACTTAATGTTACTGACTTCACAGTACTATAGAAAAATATTATTAGGGTAAAAGATTTTGAAATATACATGTATATAGAATGAAGGGTGAAAATTCTTTATTTTTCCTCAAGTTAATTTTCCTGTCTCTGTTGCCAATTTAGGATGTATCCTCCCCATCCCCTTTCTATGTGTGTGCATGTACCAATATATATGCCTTTTTGTTTGTTTTTCAAAAATAGGAATATTTTACTGTGATTTACTTTTAAAACTTGAGTGATTTTTCTAGGCCATTTCATATGGTTATACCTCGTTCTTTTCAGTGAATGCAAGATACTCTATAGTGTGGATGAAACATGAATTATTTTACTATTTTATGGGAACTTGAGGCTTTTTTTCTGTTTTCTTTTTTTTAACACTATTACAAATAACTCCCAGTGACATCATTATTTTACATACACTTTTGTAAACATGAAATATTTCTTTATGATAGATTTATAGAAGTTGAATTGCTGGGTCAAAAGGTATATGGGACATATTAAATTTTGAAATATACTGGCCATTTGCCTTTCAGAAAGGCTTTAAGTGATGACTTTTTTAAGGAGTGTAGAATTTTCCTTGTTTTCAGAATGGTTGCTAAGACACTGCTCTCTTTTGTACCTTCATTTACCCTGAAGATAAAAGACCTTCTGCCCTTTTTTATACTTCCCAATTTTCTGCTTCTATTGAATATTTCATTTCCTGAGCTTACACCATGTGCCAGCCTCTCTCCTTGGGTCTAGGCTGGAGGATAGCCCTTGCTTTCAATACGTTCTCAACTAGGGTCGGGTGCGGTGGCTCATGCCTGTAATCTCAGCACTTTGGGAGGCTGAGGTGGGCAGATCACCTGAGGTTGGGAGTTTGAGACCAGCCTGACCAAGATGGAGAAACCCTGTCTGCTAAAAATTAGCCAGGCGTGGTGGCACATGCCTGTAATCCCAGCTACTCAGGAGGCTGAGGCAGAAGAATTGCTCGAACCTGGGACTTGGAGGTTGCAGTAAGCTGAGATCGTGCCATCTCGGTCCAGCCTTGGCAAAAAGAACGAAATTCCATCTCAAAAAAAAAAAAAAGGTTCTCAACTTAGATGCCATGCTGTGGTCTTGCCACACCAATAGGAACTGTCATTTCACTCTGTTACTGTTTTTTTTTTTTTTTTTTTTTGCGGCAGAGACATGGACTGCATTTTACCACATATTGTGGTCTGTTTTATATAACTGATTTTATAATATTCACAATACTAATAATAATGAGCTAGCTCATTAGGTATGCTGTATAAAGGTATGTATAGAAATATAAAATGTAGTATAAAAAATGTGAGACATTTACATGCCATCTTTTTTTCTTCAATACAGGAATGGGTAGGACAAGTGGAAATAAGTGCCCTTTCTCTTATGTACAGGTAAACACTATAATAACATAAGTAAAAGTAAATGAAACCAGTGGGAAATTATATTCTATTATATTAAAAATGTTAAAATAGCAAAGCCCTTCCTTTTGTACTTTGGTTATGAAGCATCTTTTCTAAGTTGTTTTAATCACATCAATTAGATTTTGAAATTTAGATATGTTAGTGTTTAGAAATTTTAATTCTCAAAATACTTTTGGAAAAGGGTACAGAAATTTTTACAGTCTATGTTTTGTAAGATATCACTTATCAACCTTATAGAGAAGTGATTTCCTCCTTTCTCAGGGCTAATGGCATTGAATGGCCCCTAGAACCATACTAAAATACCATGTTACAAATTGAGTATTCCTTATCTGAAATGGTTGAGACCAGAAGTTTTTGGATTTTGATTTTTTTGATTTTGGAATAGTTACATTACGCTTACCCAGTTGAGCATCCCTAATTTGAAAATCCAAAATGCTTCAGTGAGCATTTGCTTTGAGTGTCATGTTGGTGCTCAAAAGTTTTAGATTTTGGAGCATTTTGGATTTTGGTGTTTTAGATTTGCCAAATAGAGTAGTAGTAAATACTTCGTTTTTTCTTTTTGGAGTGTTTAAATTTCATCTTCAAAATTTTTTTGATTTTGAAGTCTCTCTTTAGAATTACATCTGAAATTTTGTTATATATACAAATTATATTTGAAATTTTCTGTGTTAGAAAAGTTACTTTTATATAGGTGTTTTACAACTTAGTTATTTCATTATTGTCTTTTGTATCTCCAGTGGTTGGGACATTGCCTATCACATATAGACCCTTGATGAATGAATGAAAGATTAATTCATCAAGTATAGTCCATTATAAATAATTTTTAATTGTTATTTTCAGGAAAGATTTTATAATTTATCGGGAACCAAATGTTTCTCCTTCACAAGTAACTGAAAATAATTTTCCTGAAAAGGTAAGAATTTTTCAAAGTGTTGTAAAGTAAAGAACCACTGAATTGCTACCATGACCTCATAAGCTATAATTTTAAATGATATTTTTGAAACATTTCTGTATTAAGGTTATGGTATTCTGATTTCCTAACAGTTCCTATTAATCATCACTTAGTCATATTATTCTGTATTTTTTGTCCCCACAAATTACTGTATTTAACCCTTTTACAACATTTTAGTAGAAACACTGAAAAGAATTATGAGACATTAATGTATATGATGAAATAGACTATTACAGTTTTTTGTCAGTATAAACATCAAGTAGTAAAATAACTTGTGAAAATAATTGGATTCTGCTGTTACACCCAGGAGTACTTTAGTAATCACATACATTTCCCTATTATAAATCTTACTCACAAGGGTGTCATTGCATTATCTGCCATAAAGCAGAAGCAACTGAAACATTTTGTGAAGCCTAGAAAGAAAGAAATATCAGTGGACTTATTATATAAGAGAATTTTTGTCTTAATTAGCTATTTTGGAATCATGAAGGCCAAATTGAAGTGCCTCGCGTGCCACCATGCTAGTGGTGATACGTTAGAGGGAAATTGAGTGAGATACTATTGTTATAAAGGTGTTTGGGTTTCTGGGACTTTCTAAGGGGTCTGGCTTTCTCAGAACAAGTTTTGAAATATGTTACATTCTAAACAAAATCAGTGTGCATTTTTCTTTGTGTAAGTGATGATTTAGAAAACGAAACTGTAAAGAAGCCAAAAAAATTTATCTTCGATTTTGCTTGTTAGAGGTTAAATTAATAAGGTTTTATAATATTTTCTTACAGTTTTAAAATTTTCTTGTTCTTTAAGTAGTTGAAAGCATGTTTTCATATATTGTTTTTGTTTTTTGGTGACCCTATAAACATTTCCAGAAATCATTTTGAATTTTGTCATTTAATGCTTCTGTAACATTTTAGCATATGGATGTACTGTAGCTTGGCAACATTGGAGCTTTAGGCTACTCCTAAAATACTCACCTTCTATTTGGAAATGATCTAGTAATTCAGAGGTATTGCAGACATACTTTACTATGTAAATGTCATATATATGAGGGGCCGAAATGTGTCTTTTCTTTTCCTTTTTCAGGTATTACTGTGTTTTTCAAATGGAAATCATTATGATATTGTGTATCCCATAAAGTATAAAGAAAGCTCTGCTATGTGTCAGTGTAAGTATCACCTTGTGTTTATATGGGAAATTATATTCCTAAACTTACACAGTCTTAATAGAAACAAATCAGAGCAATTAATTCTATTCTGTTGTAATATAAAAGATATATCCCAGAACGTTAAATTACAAGAATATTAATATTATAATAAAAGCTTGTTGCAATAGGAGGAAAGGTAACTGCGCATGGTGGCGCATACCTGTGGTCTCAACTACTTGGGAGGCTGAGGCGGGGGATCACTTGAGCCCCGGAGGTCAAGGCTGCAGTGAGCTATGATTGTGCCACTACACTCCATTTTGGGCAACAGAATGAGACCTTGTCTCAAACCCAAACAAAACAAAACAAAACAAAAAAAAAAAGAAAAGAAAAATTGGAGGCAAGGAAGCTTGTGGCTAGAGTTTGACTTGTACATACCAACTTTTTTTTGCTGCAATAATTTCAGTAATAAAGATTTATATGCATCTTTAAAACTGTTAGTGTATAGCTTGAAAATCCAAATGTCTGAGCAAATAAACATTTGATTATATTTGGCTCCAGGGCAGCATTTTGAACCTTGACACTATTGACATTTTGGGCCAGATAATCCTGTTTTAGGGCTCTCTTTTGAACTTCAGGATGTTAAGTAGCATCCTTGGCTTCTACCTAGTGGATGTCAGTAGCATACTCTCTCTCCCATTGTGACAACCAGAAATATCTCCAGATTTTGCCAAATGTTTCCTGGGTATATGAATTCCCCTTGCCCTTATTCTGTTTGAGAATTAACTGCTATAGCAGAGCAGTGACCCCTCCTACCAGTTTCTGTTATATCATGTGTTCTGACACAGCACAGATCAGTCATATAAAGCATGTGACAGCTTTTTTCTCTGCTCTTAAGCTAGTGGTAACCAGTAGAGATATGTGTAATACACTATTTTAAAAAATTAATCCATTTTAAGATATGGAAGTCTGGCCTCTGTACCTTGGGCTGTGTCTTCTCCCTCTCCTAGCTCGTTACAATCTGGACATTTCAGCTTTGGAGAAGATAGCTCCTAGAGCTTGTCTTTCCTGTGCTTTTAAGTGCCTATATTTTGGGTGATATGAGGGCTGTAACTCATGTTCCTGGAATCTGGAAGAAAGATCGTCTGTAAGAAGGAGGTCTCTGTGGAAACTCATTTAGAGGTGGACACCCATTGTTTTTTTTTGTTGCTGTTTTTTAAGGCAGAGTCTTGCTCTGTCACCCATACTGGAGTGCAGTGGCGTGATCTTGGTTCACTGCAACCACTGGCTTCTGGGTTCAAGTGATTCTCCTGCCTCAGCCTCCCTAGTAGCTGGAATTACAGGTGTGCACCACCACAATGGCTAATTTTTGTGTTTTTAGTAGAGACAGTATTTCACCATGTTGACCAGGCTGGTCTCGAACTTCCAACTTCAAGTAATCCGCCTGCCTTGGCCTCCAAAGTGTTGGGATTACAGGCATGAGCCTCCACACCTGGCCCTATTGTTGATGAATTCTTAGTACATTTGTTTTCTTTGTGTGTTGTTTTTTTTTTTCTTTTGGAGCCAGTCTCACTTTGTCACCAGGAGCCAGGCTGGAGTGCAGTGGCACGATCTCAGCTGACTGCAACCTCCGCCTCCCAGGTTCAAGCAATTCTCCTGCCTCAGCCTCCCAAGTAGCTGGGACTACAGGCACACACCATCACGGCTAGCTAATTTTTGTATTTTTAGTAGAGACGGGGTTTCACCATGTTGGCCAGGATGGTCTCGATCTCTTGACCTCTTGATCCGCCTGCCTCGGCCTCCCAGAGTGCTGGGATTACAGGCATGAGTCACTGCGTCGGGCCAGTACATTTGTTTTCTTAAAACACATTGTAATAACACCAAATGAGAGTCCTAAAATCCATATATTTTTGAATTTTTGTTAAAATGTATTTCCCTATATTCAGGACTGGAGTTTTAAAATTTTACTTTATTTAAAGCAACAAAGTATCTAAATATGCTCTTTCTTTCAGTGGCTGCTGAGAATATATTTTGTAACAGCTTCTTTTTTAGTTCCTTATATAAAATTAAAATCTGGAGCTAGGTTATGTAGTCAAACATCCTTTCTATGGAAACCTGAGAAGTGCTTGTCCAAGGTTACAATTAGTGGAAAAGCTGAGACTAGCATCCAAGTCTTCCGACTTGTCAGCTAGTATGTACTATTTTATGTTCCTCTTTCTAGCAGTCTTAATGCTTAATGTTTTTCATCTAAGTCTCTTAAGATTGGGTGTGTTGTATGACATCCTTAAGTCTCAGTTTTCTTATCTGTACACTCAGAATAATGCTTCACTGTGCTGGGATTAAACGTGAAGATATATACAGGTGCTTACCACCAAGTAGGTGGAATGTAGTAGTAATAAATGCTCAGTGTGTGGATTTTGGCTTTTCCCACTGTCATAGTTGTTTCACAGTTGTGATACCTTTTTGTGATGGTGTTAGTTTTAAAAATGGCACTGTCTTTTTCAATTATTTTAAACTACTTAGCTGCACTTACAGAAATTTTAGTCGTAGCCTAGGTAAATTCCTGGTAAGTTACGTTATTGACCGTAAGATTTTGCAGATAATCTAGTCAGGATTATAAAAGCCTGAGTAATAGAAAGTTAAAATGTTATGGTATGTTTCTGTTTTTAAAAAATTGCTTGTAGTTAATGTTAGAAAATCTATCTCTCATTAATTGCAGCTCTCCTTTATGAATTGCTGTATGAGAAGGTATTTAAAACTGATGTTAGTAAAATTGTCATGGGACTAGATACGTTGGAAGTAGCTGATGAAGACAACAGTGAAATATCAGATTCAGAGGATGACAGTTGCAAGTAAGAATGAAATCCTAAAATACCTTTCTAATGCCATACAAGGAAACATTTAAGTAAATGTCTTTACATTTCAGTAAATGTCTTTGCATACATATATTGAGGTGTTAATGGTATTCGTAAAATATAGCAATCTGCAGAATTTGCTTTACCCCTGCCACTAATTTTACCTAATTTTTATTATGGGACTGGTTGTTTTGAAAGTTGGTGTTTTTGGTTGATGAGAATCTACACCTATGCAGTCTAGCTGCATATTTGTAGAATAAATTGGTCCTAACTATATGTGTGTGTATTGTAAATTTTTAAGTAAGTTAACTTGTCAATTGTTCACATACCTAGTAATGAAATAAAATGGCCGTTTTGATTTCCTTCACTTTCTTTTATTGTTTTCGTCCTTAAGTAGTGCCTCTTTTTAGATAATGAAAGTTCCAAAATGGGGCTATGAGTATGTGAACACCTCTGGATGATGCTTCTGTGTAGGTTGTTAGTAAATGCATTTGAACGTCGAGTCTCTGAGGCTTAGCTTTCTTTTTCACACAAGACGTATAAGGTAGGTTTAAGAGGTTGGGCTCTGGTTTCAATCATGGCTTCCTGCTAACTTGACTTGACTTGGGGCAAGTTACTTAAATTCTCTAAGAAGCCTCAATTCCAGTACTCTAAAATTAGGATATAATCAGTATTTCCTCAAAAGGGACAATTCATGAGATTAAATCTGAGATAGCATATAAAGTACATAGCCTAGGTCCTAGATACGGTATCCAGTATATTAGTTATCAGTTAAGATGTTTACTCTGTCTTTTATAAGAACCAACCCTACTGTATTCTTTTTGAAGCTAAAAGTATATATTCTTGTATGAGAGTGTGAAAGGATCGCACTTGGTGTGTTATGCTCTGTGACAGCAGAGATAGAAATGGAACTTAAGCCTTAGGATATCTAATTCTTTATTATAAAAATAATTAAAGAATATATATATATCTCTTGATTTGTAATTTCAGGTATTTATTGAGTTAACATTTTCTCATCCTGACTGAAAATTTGGCCACCATTTCTTTCTAATTTGAGTCAGTGTCTGCCATGGTAAAGTTAATTCTGGGATGACTAACTTTGCACAGATAGAAATTTTGCTCTGTGGTTTTCATTAAGCACCATGTCATTGAGCATGGGGGACACTGGAAGAGAGAATGACTAGCTTGTTACAGTTTATTATGTGAGACTGGGGTTGGGGAACTTCTAGCACATGCCCTTTGGTTGCTGCAGGTGTTAATGGTATTAGAAACAACTGGGTCTTGTATGGCAGTTGGCAGATGAAGTATAGACTAGTGGCTAATAGCTGGAGAAATTTACCAGAGAAGGTACAACGGGTATATAAGAAGATGTGCTCACTATTGTTTGGTTTTTCTTTTTATACTGTACTGTTATTGTTCTTGGAATGTGGATTACCTTTTCATTGCATTATTAAATTTTTTTTTTTTTGAGACTGAGTTTCATTCTTGTTGCCCACGCTGGAGTGCAATGGTGTGATCTCGACTCACTACAACCTCCACCTCCCGGGTTCAAGCGATTCTCCTGCCTCAGCCTCCCCAGTAGCTGGGATTACAGGCCTGTGCCACCATGCCCAGCTAATTTTGTATTTTTAGTAGAGATGGGGTTTCTCCATGTTGGTCAGGCTGGTCATGAACTCCCAACCTCAGGTGATCTGCCAGCCTCGCCCTCCCATAGTTCTGGCATTACAGGCGTGAGCCACTGTGCCTGGCCTTAAAATTTCTTTTCACTTGGTCATTTCTGACTTAGGCAAGACAGGGCTTCAATTAGGGAAGAAAAATGCTATATAACCATGACAAGGTAGATAGGCATAGTGTAGTAATAAGCAGGGAAGACCAAGGATGTACTTATACTCTTGTGCCTGTTATTCTTTTCACTGAGGGTCTCTTAAATATGGCTGCATTTAAGGGTATAGACGTAGGGACTGAAAACTAGAAATTGATTCAGTAAGGAGGATTTGTAGGACAGAAGAGTACATGTGGGTCCAAGTCGGAGACACTCTCACCCAATCTCCCCTTGCCCTGTCATCACTGTGTTCCAGTCTTAGTAGCCTTTTGTCCACCTCAGGTTCTTTGCATGTGCTGTTTTCTGCCTGGAATACTAAGTAGTCATATGACTTACTTTCTCATCACTCTTCTTTATTCAAAAAGACATCTCAGGAAGGCCTTTCCTTATCCTGTTTTTTTATTTGAGGCTATGTGTTCCTTCTCAACACTTCTATGAATAAATAGCCATGACTGGGTAATTTATAAAGGAAAGAGGTTTAATTGACTCATAGCTCTGCATGGCTGAGGAGGCCTCAGGACCTCAGAACCGTGGCAGAAAGCATCTCTTCACAGGGCAGCAAGAGACAGACAGAATGAGTGCCGGCAGAGTGCCAGCAAAGGGGTAAGCCTCTTGCTTTTTTTTTTTTTTTTTTTTTTTTTTTTTTGAGATGGGAGTTTTGCTTTTGTTTCCCAGGCTGGAGTGCAATGGCACCATCTCGCCTCACTGCAACCTCCACCTCCCTGGTTCAAGCAATTCTCCTACCTCAGCCTCCCAAGTAGCTGCGATTACAGGTGTGCACCACCATGCCTGTCTAATTTTGTATTTTTCATGGAGATGGGGTTTCACCATGTTGGTCAGGCTGGTCTTGAACTCCTGACCTTATGTGATCCACCCGCCTTAGCCTCCCAAAATGCTGGGGTTACAGGCGTGAACCACTGTGGCCTCTTTCTTATGAAACCATCAGATCTTGTGAGAACTCACTGTCACGAGAACGGCATGGGGGAACCACTGCCGTGATTCAGCTTTCTCCACCTGGTCTTGCCCTTGACATGTGGGGAGTGTTAGAATTCAAGATGAGATTTTGGGTGGGGACAGGGAGCTAAACTGTTAATCAGCCTGCATGTCAACACTCATTTTTTTCCCCTACTTTTTTTTCTCCTCATAGCGGTTATCAGCATTTAACATACTAATTACTTGTGTAGTTTTTAATTTGTTGTCACCAGATTGTACATTTCATGTGGGCAGAGTTTTTGTTCTCTCTCTTTTTTTTTTTTTTGAGACAGAGTCTCTCTCTATCGCCAGGCTGGAGTGCAGTGGCGCAATCCTGGCTCATTGCAACTTCCGTTTTCCGGTTTCAAGCAATTCTCCTGCCTCAGCCTCCCAAGTAGCTGGGACTACAGGCGCGCACCACCACGCCCGGCTAATTTTTTGTATTTTTAGTAGAGATGGGGTTTCACCGTGTTGGCCAGGATGGTCTCGATCTCTTGACCTCGTGATTCACCTGCCTTGGCCTCCCAAAGTGCTGGGATTACAGGCGTGAGGCACCGCGCCCGGCCTTTTGTTCTCTTAAATGCTAGACCCTAGTACCTCATACTACAGTCATCCCTTGGTGTATGCCAGGGGATTTGGGACTCTTGAGTATACCACAATCTGTGCATATTCAAGTCCTGCCGTGGGTCCTGTGAAAAGTTGGCCCTCTATATTTGGGTGTCAGATCCTGAGAATACTGTATTTTCAAACTGCTTATGGTTGAAAAAAATGTGTAAGTGGACCTACACAGTTCAAACTTGTCGTTCAAGGGCCAACTATGTATAGTGCATGGCATATAGACACTCAAGTACTTACTGAGTAGATGAATGTGTAGATATGTATGTGGCAGTGAATTCAAAGGGCTGATGATGGTGCTTTCATTGTGCTGAATATTATTTAATGTAGAGTATTTTTAATAAAAGTGTTGTCAAATAGATACTTTTGTTGTAAATAGAGTATTTTTTTTTAAACGGGGCCTCAGGTGTATATTGAAAGGAAGTGTTTTTTTTTTTTTTTTTAATAATAGAGACGGGGTTTCACCATGTTGGCCAAGCTGGTCTCGAACTCCTGGCCTCAAGTGATCCACCCACCTCGGCCTCCCAGAGTGCTGGGATTACAGGCGTGAGCCACCGCGCCCGGCCTGAAAGGAAGTTTTTACATGGTTTTGTAAATTCAGTTATTCTACCCACCCATATTTCACAGTTTTTGTTTTCTTATTGATTACTGAGCCAGTTAGAATTACTGATGTCTTTGACATCTGTCTTATATACACATTTACTTACATATACCCTTTTATATATAGATACACTTATACTAAAACTTGTATGAGCTCACTGGAATATAGTTCTGACATTTTGGAGCATAGTTCTTTGAAGACTTTTAGATGAGGTTAGAAGGTAATTACATGCAAATGTCTTTTTCTGCTCCTAATTATGGTTATCTTTCTTTATAGGAGTAAAACAGCTGCTGCTGATGTGAATGGATTTAAACCTTTGTCAGGGGATGAGGTATTTTTTTTTTTTTAAAGTGATTTAACTAGTTCTTTGAGAAAGCATACACATTTAAAGTTTTAAGTTTTTTCTGGTACATTTCAGTCAAGTTAGAATCATCTAAGAAATTTATTTGGTGACTTCCTAATTTTTTCAAGTTTCTTTTATTCATTTGACTTTACTCTTACTTGTATGTTAGACAAAAATGTTTTAAAAGCACTTATGTGTTGATTGGACTTCCTGACTTTGTTTGTTTAGCAGCTGAAGAACAATGGGAGCTCTGCTAGCATGCCTTTGTCTAGGAAGGTTCTTAAGTCACTCAATCCCGCGGTCTATAGAAATGTAGAATATGAAATTTGGCTCAAGTCTAAACAAGGTGAGTTAAAAATCTGCATTTTCCACAAATTTGCTTTGTAGCAGTTGAAAATAAGTCAACTTTATATTATACTGAATTTTTTTTTTAACCAGCTCAGCAAAAACGTGATTATTCCATTGCTGCTGGCTTACAATATGAAGTTGGAGACAAATGTCAAGTAAGTGACTTGTGTAAAAGAAGAAGAGATTTTACTTGAAACCTTGTTTTTTCCAGTAGGAACCGAGAAAACAGCTGAGGTGTGAATGTGTTGTTAATTTGGGATTTCAGAATATATTTATCATGTATATACATTTTAATAGTTTACAAGTATTCAGCTTTTTGATTCATTTGAATACATTGCCGAAATGGATGTATCCAAAACTGTGGCATCCATCACATGATCTTTGAAAATAATTCAGCATTTGGTATTACTTGGTTCAAAGAAGTAACAATAACATTTCAGATATTTAGGTATTTTTGTTAAAATAGACTGAAATTGAAAATTGACTTTATAGGTCATTTAGTTTTGTTTATGAAAATCATGTTGGGAGATTTTGATACATATATAATGTTTACTGTTGGACTGAGGAAGGAAAGTGAACCACAGAGGAGTTTTTGCCAATTAGTTTGGATAAGCAGCTGCCCTGAGTTTGAGTAACTGATTGTTAAAGGAAAAAGTTGGAATAAAATCAGTTGTTTCTTAATTGGGTGGTTAACCTTCCCCCCCCCCCCCCCCCCGCATACAGCAGTGTGTGGAGACATTCTTTATTGTCACAACTGGGAGGGTGCTGCTGACATCTAGTGGGCAGAGGCCAAACCTGTGGCCAAACATTCTACAATGTACAGCACAGCCTCCCTCATCCCCCTCTAACAAAGAATACCTAGTCCAAAGTGTCAGTAATGCTTAGGCAGAAGAAACCCTAGGTAAGATAATTTACAGGGTCTCTTTTCTTGTTTTTTTTTTTTCTTCTTCTTTGTTTATGGAAAAATATTGCTATTTCAAAAACAAAACCCCCACATACACAGATGATGTTATGTGGAAGTTAATTATCATCAGAAATTATTTTCATCAAAAAGTGTTGCCTTTTAAAAAAACTACTTTAAAATAGTCATTGGCAAACATTTCTTCTTGACTTATGGAGGAAACACTCATTTACTTTAAATCATAATATTATTATAGTATTATCATATTATGTGATAAATTGGTTCATGTGAAATCATCTGATTAGCCAGGATTTTATCTGGGACATCAATGGTGTACTTTATCTTCAGAACGTTTAATAGTTCTGATTCTGGGGTATTTAAAGGTGAGGAAGAAGAGAACATGATTCATTCAGGTACTGTGTTACGGGATTGTCTGCTCTAATTGTGGAAGGGAATTGCGGAAGCTTTTGCTACATTGATTGGGAAAACTTGAAAGAGAACAAAGGAGATTAAATCCAGGGTTTAAAGGCCTCTCTCCCTACCCTTCTCAATAGAGAAGAGAATATGGCTTATGCTGTATCACTAAAGTTGTGTTATTTATTTTAAATCAAGCATATTTCCTTTGAGGTTGAAATTGCTTTTGGTAAAAGAGATGTTTTGATAAAGTAGGTAGTAAAGCACATACTTTATTTTTTTTTAATTTTTTTTCCTTTTTAGAGTATTTTATTTCCATCTCTACTACTTGACCATTTTATTTGGATAACATCTCATTAAAATTTTAAGAAACTGAGATGACTGACTCTAAGATGACTTTTGTTTACTGAAGTTAAGTGTAAACTTTTGATTAAAAACTAAATTCAGAAACAATTTTTTATTGTGAAACTTTTGGAGGAAAAATGTCTATTGGACTGATGAAGAATGAAATATCAGATTGAGGACTTTGATTTACTACTAAAAGTGGGAGGTTGCTTAAAGCATTGTCCTGTATGTCATACTTGGCAGGTGCATAATTCAATGTGGGCAGATTACTGGTAGGAAGAAACCTTAGGCTTATTACTCTTTTATCATGGATTTACCTTTGGGTAATACTAATTGTATGCTAGAGAACAGTTAATGGATCTATTTTTAGGGATAAAAAAAATCACAGTTGCACATTTTTAATATAGGAAAAATGGGAAGATAATAATAGTTGCTCTCATTTGTAGAGTGGTTGCTGTGTGCAAGTTGGTATCCTTATGTGTATCCTGTGCACTCTCATTCCATCTCCATGAGTTCTGTGATGTAGGTACTATTATTAGCTCCATTTTGCATTATGAGGAAACTGAAGGGAGAGAAAAGTAACTTGCCCAAGGTCATATTGCCGGTAAGTGGAAAAGCCAGGCCTGGAAGCCTGGGGTGTGTGGGACCACAGCCCTGCCTTCAGAACCAGGACATGTTGCCTCTTTTGTTTAGAGCCTTAACATACTGTGCTGCTACTTTTTGAATAAGTTAGAAAATTAGTTTAGAAAAAAATTTAAAAGGACAAAGAAGTTTTTTTTTTCTTTTAGGTAGGAGATAGGGAGGTCTGTGAGGTTAAGGAGATGGATTTTATCGTAGACCTTTTTGAACTTATACATTTTTTACTGATAAACTTTATTTTCTGTTTAATTAAAGACTAAATTAAAAAACTGGCTGGGCGAGGTGGCTCACACCTGTAATCCCAGCACTTTGGGAAGTTGAGGCAGGCAGATCACTTGAGGTCAGGAGTTCGAGACCAGCCTGGCCAACATGATGAAACCCTGTCTCTGCTAAAAATACAAAAAAAACCCCACCTTAGCTGATGGTGGTGGTACGTGCCTGTAATCCCAGCTACTCGGGAGGCTTGAACCAGGGAGATGGAGGTTGCAGTGAGCTGAGATTGTGCCACTGCACTCCGGCCTGGGTGACAGAGCCAGACCTTGTTTCAAAACAGAACAAAAACCCCAAAAAAACAAAAAACTGAAGATTAATGCAAAGGAAGCAGATGACTGATGTTTTTTTTTTTTTTTTTCACTTCTGGAATTTTTAACAGGTTAGGTTGGATCACAATGGAAAATTTTTGAATGCAGATGTTCAAGGAGTTCATTCTGAGAATGGACCAGTTTTGGTTGAAGAACTGGGAAAGAAGTATGTATTGATTTTCGGCTAAGACATTTACTGCTTCTTCCCTTTAGCCTAATCATGAGCATTTTAAAATGACCCTCTGTATTTGCAAATTTAATGAAAGATATTGCCCGTGTATAGAAAATATATTTGGGCCAGGTGTGGTGGCTAATGCCTGCAATCCCAGCACTTTGGGAGGTTGAGGTGGGTGGATCACGAGGTCAGGAGATTGAGACCATCCTGGCCAACATGGTGAAACCTCCGTCTCTACTAAAAATACAAAAATTAGCTAGGTGTGGCGGTGCGTGCCTATAAGCCCAGATGCTAGGGAGGCTGAGGCAGGCTTGAACCTGGGAGGTGGAGGTTGCAGTGAGCCGAGGTCACGCCACTGTACTCCAGCCTGGCAGCAGAGCTAGACTCTTGCAAAAATAAATAAATAGATAAATAAAAGTATGTTTGTTCTGACTTCTAAAAAAGTACTAAATGTGCAAATTAGGATTTTGCACGTTGTCAGACATTAAATGAAGATTGTTTTGTTATTTACTGTTTAAAATGTGCCATTGTGCACAAAGGCAGTTCAAAAAATTGACTAGATTGTAATATGGGAGCTTTGGAGGGATTCATTTTAAATTCATTCAGTACTGCATTGCATGTAGTTAGTATTCAGTCAGTGTTTGTCAGATGGAGTAGTAAAATATTGTTGACTTATGTTATAGAGCACCTTTGTTTCAGTTGCTGCTGGCCTTTATTAGAGAAAAAGGTAGTAGGTCACACCTTAAACTTTACTGGAAAAATTTAAACCTACACAAATTAAGAATAGAATCCCAGGCTGGGCGCAGTTGCCCACGCCTGTAATCCCAGCACTTTGGGAGGCTGAGGCGGGCAGATTGCTTGAGCTCAGGAGTTCGCGACCAGCCTGGGCAACATGGTGAAACCGTCTCTACTAAAATACAAAAAATTAGCTGAGCATGGCAGCATGTACCTGTAGTCCCAGCTACTTGGGAGGGTGAGGCAGGAGAATTGCTTGAAACTGGGAGGCGGAGGTTGCAGTGAACCCAGATCACGCCATTGCACTCCAGCCTGGGTGACAGAGCAAGACTCTGTCTCAAAAAAAAAAAAAAATATAGAACACCAGTATAACCAACACTGCAATTTTTGAATCCCAGTATAATTCAGCACCCATTTTTAGCAACTCAAGCATTTGGCAATATTTTCTAGTCTATTTTCCCTAATACTTTTTAAAAAAATTAAATGAAATTGGCATCTTTTGAAGGCGATTAAAACATCACACCATTTCTCCAGTAGGTGTTTATATGTGCCTCTAACAGTGTAAAGACTTCTTTTCCCGCCTTAACTACAGTACCATTATTATATCTAACAGAATAAGTCATTCTGTATTTATTTAACTTTTGCTTAAATTGTGATTTAGCCAAAAAAACAGAACAAAACAAAAAAAAATTGTGATTTAGCCCTCTTTTTTAAAATTAGAAAATAGGCTTTTGATTTATATCATTTTATTTGATTAGAATTACATCTGGATTGCTAAATGCTGTTTGTACTTAAATTCTAATTTGTTTTTAATGTAAGAAATAAAACTGGAAATTGTTATATAGGCTGAAAATAAAAATGCAGAATAAGTATTCTTACTACGGTATTTTAAGCTATCACAAGTCTTTCCCCCTTTGAAGGCACACATCAAAGAACCTCAAAGCACCTCCCCCAGAAAGCTGGAACACAGTGTCAGGGAAGAAGATGAAAAAACCTACTTCTGGACAAAATTTCCATTCTGGTAGGAGCACATCAGGCTGTCATTCCTTTGGGATTGGGATGATGGTACTTGGGGTTGTTTATAATACAGAATTGTGAATATTACAATGTACTTTTGGGTTCTTGTCACAGATATGGATCACAGAGGGCCAAAGAATCCAAGCAAGCCAGTAAAAGCTCCATCAGCTCTACCTCCTCGACTGCAGCACCCTTCAGGAGTAAGACAGCATGCCTTCTCTAGTCATTCTTCAGGGTCACAGTCTCAGAAACTCTCCAGCGAGCACAAAAGTCTTAGCCGGACAGCCTCGCAGATCATAAGGTAACCTTCTGGAATGCACGAGAAGTATAGAAATCAAGTAAGAGGCATTTGTTGTATTTGTCACATTGTGTGCGTATAGCGAGACCTTTTTTTTTTTTTTCCCCCCAGTAAGACGGGGTTTCACCATGTTGGTCAGGCTAGTCTAGAACTCCTGACCTCAGGTAATCTGCCTGCCTTGGCCTCCAAAGTGCTTGGATTACAGGCATGAGCCACCACGCCTGGCCGAGACCTTTATATTTTAGTAATTTTTTCAGATGGCTTAGGAGATTTTATTCTAGCCCAATCCTGTTCTGGCACATAATTATTTACTGGTGGCTTGTAATATGGTAAACACTGGATTCCAGATTGCATTCCCAATTCCTTCGGAGGTGAGGATACTCCCATTTGTACAAGAACTTAAAGCAGCCCAAAATTGTTGGTTTACTTTGTTCTGGTAAGTTTCGATTGTGGTAATGTCTCTTAATACTGAATGAGGCTACAGTTTTAGGTCTGAAATTATGAATATCAGTATTCTGACTGAATATCCAGACACAGATAAACTTTTAGGTTCATAATTTTCCTCTGCTATGTGGGTTTTAATTTTTCCTTAGTCTACCCTTTCTGTTGAGTAATTTTATAGCCCTTAGGAAGAGCTTTATTTGAGAGGCGCTGTGTCTTACGTTGAAACTGTCTTCATCATGCAAACATGGCCGTGTTTCCAATGGAGTCTTCATAGGTGACTGTGACAAGTGATCTTTCCCATTCAAGCACCTTCAATTGCCTGAAGAGCTGTAGCACCAGCTTATGTGCTTGCTAACCCTCTGGTCTTTTTTTTTTTTTTTTTTTGAGA
>PVKV010018428.1:0-44841 GCA_004027835.1 Alouatta palliata
AAGGGAAGGGAGAGCTGACGTTGAGGTTGGAGATTGGTTTAGCTATTGGCATGGGCGGGAAGTTGACGTGGCAGTTTGGAGCCGAGCCAGGGCTTTGTTTGAGTTTGGGCGCACGCGGGGAGCATACGGGTCTTTTCAGCATGGGGGTTGGGAACTTCCCGGGGGCGGGGTGCTTCCAGCCAGGGATTTTTCAGTCAGAGAAAGCCTGGAGTACTGGGCTTTGACCAGTGTGTTGAGCATATAGTGGATGATCAGGCTTGAACGGAGGCTGCAGGCAGGGCACCGTGGCTCATGCCTGTAATCTCAGCACTTTGGGAAGCTGAGGCAGGTGGACCATGAGGTCAGGAGTTCAAGACCAGCCTGGCCAAGATGATGAAACCCTTTCTCTACCAAAAATACAAACATTAGCCAGGTGTTGTGGCAGGTACCTGTAATCCCAGCTACTCCAGGAGGCTGAGGCAGAGAATTGCTTGAACCTGGGAGGCGGAGGTTGCAGTGAGCCGAGATTGCACCACTGCACTCCAGCCTGGGCAACAGAGTGAGACACCATCTCAAAAAAAAAAAAAAAAAAATGAGGTTGCAAACAGGGGCCAGGGGAGCAATCACCATCCTTGATATTTTACTTACCCATTTGTTGGGTCCTCTGCCCAACTGAGAACACTCATACCTTAGGACAAAATCAGGTCTTGAATTGAGTCTACACAATGGTCCCAGATGAAATAGAGAACACTTCAGGGAATTCTTGCAAGAATACCTCCAACTTTCAACTCACAACTCTATGTACTGTCAATTAAATTTGACTCACAGCTCTATGTATTGTCAATTAAATTCAAAACCATTGGCCCTGAAATTTGAAGTCTGCCGATTATTTCATTTAATCTTGTTTTGGCAAGATAGTAAAGCATTTTGTAAAATTTGATTTTTTTTCTGTGGATTTTCTTCTCAAATATCGCTAAATTTGTGTGATTGTAGTTATAAGTTATAACTAGTATCAGCAGAAAATTCAGAAGACAATCTTTCACATTCTAATTAAATTAATACACCTTTAATATTTCATTATGAAGTTGGTTTATTTTATTATTTCAAAAGTTTTACATCTTGTGGCATTGTCACTATATATGTATTTGATATATTTAATGTGGTTAGAGATTATGACATATTTTGTTTATCCCTCCTAAATACCATTTCACACATAAATATCTGCAATTGGAAAAGCGATCAATAAAATCGCTTGGGATGAGTTTTGGCTATGAATAACAAAGGCCAAAATAGCAATACATTAAACAGAAGTTTTCCTCTCTCAGGGATACTCAAGGTATTCAATTAAAGGTTAGTGTCATACTTCTACTCTTTGAACCCTCAGAGACCTAAGTTCAGGCCTTCGTTATTTTGTAGGAGAGGTCCTAGACTTCATGGTATAAAACTGGCTAAAGTATTACCCAGAACACCTGCATTCTATGAAGCAGAGAAAGGAAAGAACAGAGAAGCAAAAATGCTGAGGTTGACTATCAGCTATCATTTAGAAAAAAGTCCCAGAAGATGCTCTATGATGCTTGTCTCGACATCTCATTTATTCATAACTTGCTCACTTGATCATAACTTGCTACAAAGGGAGGACAAACATTTTTTATTATAGGTTACCATATGCTCACCTCCAAAATATAGGAGTTTCTCTAATATGAAAGAAGGAAGTTGAATATTGGAAAAGAAGCTACTAGTACCTGCAACACAAATAGATAGTTTCTAATTCCCTTAAAATGTGCCAATCCAAACCATAATAGGAAGCGATGGATAGGCTTTAAACACTAACTTTATTATATTTATAACCCTTTAATAATTACATATTATTTTACAGTAAATAACAATGTGGATTAAGTGAAAAAGTTGAGATTTACTTTTCTGGAAAAATAAAAGGAGAAAAAAAGACTAAAATGAGTAACAAGAAATGGAAAGGGTTTTGCAATCATAAATTTTGTCATTTTCAGGGATAGCTCTATCTTTATTTGTAGTTTGACGAGTCTTGCACTCTATTTGATTTGAAGATCGTGTATCTCCACTAAATACCTGTGATCTGGGTCAAATTACTGAATTAGGGAATAATGGTTCATTGTGGCAGCAAAAAAAATTATTGCTACTAATAGAAATCTTATTTTTTAAAGAGTATTGACCTCATTGGTTACTTTGAAAAATAAATGAACTAATATGTGTAAAAGAGTTTTGTAAGCTAAGTACAATGATAACTTATCATTCAGAACATTGGAGGTTCAAAGAAAGTGAACCTTTTGTGGCTATTCTAGCTCAAGGAATTGGTTTTGCAATTTGAATTAAAGACTTAACACATGGATGAAGGTTCCAAAGATCCAAGACATACCAGTCTCAGAAGTCTGGTCTACAGAGACTTCTCATGAATATACCATTCATGCATGGCTCAGCAGGTTTCAAAGGCCCATTGCAAACCCGCTGGCAGAATCTCCTTCACTTCTCCTTCTATATCTAATTCCATCAGAACTCTCTATTTCCCTAACTGAAAATAATTAAAATGAACTAATATGCACATAATTAAAATGAACTAATATTTATTGAGCTATGAGCAAATTATTCTCCTGTGCTCTGTGGCTGATACAGGGATGAGTGAGACAATTCTCTACTCTCAAGCTGTTTATAGTCTAAGATGGAAAATAAAATATATGCTACTCATTACATTGTTTAATCTGGCAGTTCTATTCAAGAAAAATGTTTTTGACACTGACACAACATTTCTGAAGTCCAGGTCAATTTCAGTGATAAAAGACTTTATATTTCAGACAGGTTGCCAATATATTGAATAATTTTATTAGCAGGTGTTTTTTGTGGTTTTGCTCCATGCGTCTCTGTTTGTTTTTCTCTTCTGCCTGCTCCTATCACTTGAAGAGAATACATGTGAGAGGGAGCTCAGAAGGGAGGTAAACTGATTTATAGAACAATCAAACTGTGAATCAGCAAATTTTCTATAAAAGGCAAAATTATCATTTAAAAAACTGTGGCCATGTAGCACTTTTTGTCTGTTTTCTTCTGAGCTGTAACGTCAATATAGTTTATTTTATTCCTGTTTTATAATGCATAATGCAGTACAGTGGCTATAAATTATTGGCATATTAATTATCCATGGATGGTGGTATTTTTCATATAAATAAAAGTGTTTTTTAATGCATAGTATAAAATCTTAGTTTCTGGTGTCAGTACAAAAAGGAAACACTAAAATAAGGCTGAGTTAAAATTAATATGTCAGTGGAGTTTGGATAATGTGGGAATTTGGAGTTTAACAAATTGATAGACAGGTGGACCCTTGATTCAGACTTTTGGGGGAGAGAAGTATACACAATATACTATCATTAGCAATAGGTCTGGAGTTGGTAAATTACAGTCCAAGGGCCAAATTAGGCCTGCTGCCTGTTTTTTATAAATGACGTTTTACTGGAACATGACCAAACCCCTTTATTTACATATTGCCTATGGCTGCTTTTGAGCTAAAATGGCAGAGTTGCTTTGCTGCAAAAGATACTTTATTGCATGCAAAGCTGAAAATATTTACTCTCTGACTCTTTACAGAGAAGCTTTGCTGATCCTTGGAACTGAGCCACAAGCTTGGTTCAACTCAAGATTCTTAATTCCTCCTTTTCTCCATCTCCGTAACACTCTTACATCTTTTCTCAGCTTACTGGCTCTTACTGACGTTCAGCTCTCAAAGGAAAAGTCGGCTCTTTAGGGTTCCTCAAGGAATCTTCCTGTCCCAGAGAACCCAACCTCAATCAGCTTCTGAGCCTACTGAGACCCTTCTCTTCCACTTCTCTACAATTGTGTTTTTCTCAGAGTCGTTTTCATGTCTGAAATTGCATTGTTGTATATTCGTTTATATTTTCTTCTCCATTAGAATACAGATTCTATAAAAGTGAAACTCTTGTCTGTCTCTCTCTCCCCCTTATCACTCGGGTCTGAAGAGCTTAATTCACCTTCCTCAGTGAGTGTTCACCAAATGAATGTGAGTGCAGCCACTGTGGCAGCCATCTTGGATATGTTTCCAAAGCATTCATGTTGGTGTCTGACCACAGTCAGTATTATCCTGGGGTTCCAGGGAGTGTGTGGTTATGTGCAGGTGGTGATGCTAGGCTAAACAGCTTTTTTTTTTTTTTTTGGTTAGGTTTTGTTTTGTGTTGTTTTTAAGAGACAGGGTCTTACTCTGTTGCCTGGACTGGACTGGAGTGCGTTAGTACAATCACAGCTCACTGTGGCCTTGACATCCTGGGCTACAGTGATCCTCCCACCTCAGCCTCCCAAGTAGCTGGAACTACAGGCATGTGCCGCCAGTCCTGACAATAATTGTTAATTTTTTGTAGAAACAGGGTCTCCTATGTTGCCAGGCTGGTCTCAAACTCCTGAGCTTAACAATTACTCTGCCTCTGCCTCCCAAAGTGCTGGGATTACAGGCATGAACCACTATGCCTCCCCTAAATGTCTTTTTAGAAAGTGCATTTCTCAATCGATTTCATGAAATGTTTGCTTTGAAAGTTTATGGATATCAAGAGATTTGTAGAAAATACCATAGTAGTCGTACATCACTGTTTCTTCTGTCATGTTAGGGGCTATCTTACCTGCCAGGGTTTCTCATACACTTTTGCAAAGGGTGTGCTTGTGAGAGGGAATCGGAGCTTGCAATAGAAACTGAATGTGGCCAGGCATGGTGGTTGGCCAGGTGCAGTGGCTCATGCCTATAATCCCAGCACTTTGGGAGGCGGAGGTGGGAGGGACACTTTGACCCCAAGAGTTGGAGACCATTCTGGGCAACATAGAGAGACCCAATCTCTATGAAAAATTTAAAAATTAGCTGGACACGGTGGTGTATGCCTGTGGTCCCAGGTACTCAGGAGGCAGAGATGGGAGGATTGCTTGAGCCAAGGAGGTTGAGGCTGCACCGTGAGCCAGTCAGGCCTACTGCACTCCACCCTGAGGAACAGAGTGGGTCAGGGGCTTTTGAAAATCCTACTATTGCTACTGCTAATAAACTGAATCTCAGGTGTGGCTTTGTCCTATTGTCCCACAGTAACAAATTTGGAGAACGCGGCATTGTGCAACTCAGTTCATCTTTCTGATTAACTGACCTGAAAATGTATCCATTTGCTAATGTGATTGCCTTCAAACTTTTTTTTTAGAAAATAGATACTACTAAATATTTAATTGAGCCACACCAGTTCTGACTGTTTATGGAATATTCATTATGCACTTTTACTGAAGTTTTTTATCTTTAATGTTGTCACTGAAAATCTTATGCCAGAGTGTTTCAAATTGGCTGTACTTTATGTCTCTATTCCTTCATGAGATGAAACAAAATGTGATAGAGTGCTCAGAAATTCAACTGTGTAATTAGACAAGACCCAAGACATTCCACTGTGTTCTCCTGAACTGCCATACTAATAACTTGATCTTCCTCACTATCCTTGACATAAGTCCTTGTATTATTATTATAATTTAAGTTGCGGGGTACATGTGAAGATCATGCAGGATTGTTACATAGATATACACGTGCCATCGTGGTTTGCTGCATCCATCCCCCTGTCATCTACATTAGGTATTTCTCCTAATGTTATCCCTCCCCAATCCCCCCACCCCCTGCTGTCCCTCCCCTAGCCCCACCACACCCCAGCAAGCCCCAGTGTGTGATGTTCCCCTCCTTGTGTCCATGTGTTCTCATTGTTCAATACCCACTTATGAGTGAGAACATGCAGTGTTTGGTTTTCTGTTTTTGTGTCAGTTTGCTGAGAATGATGGTTTCCAGGTTCATCCATGTCCCTACAAAGGACATAAACATCCATTTTTATGGCTGCATAGTATTCCACGGCATGTATGTGCCACATTTTTTTTTTTATCCAGTCCATCATTGATGGACATTTGGGTTGGTTCCAAGTCTTTGCTATTGTAAACTGTGCTGCAATGAACATACGTGTGCGTGTGTCTTTATAATAGAATGATTTATAACCCAGTAATGGGATTGTTGGGTCAAGTGATATTTCTATTTCTAGATCTTTGAGGAATTGCCACCCTGTCTTCCACAATGGTTGAACTAATTTACACTCCCACCAACAGTGTAAAAATGTTCCTATTTCTCCACATCCTCTCCAGCATCTGTCATCTCCAACATTTTTTAATAATCACCATACTCACGGGTGGGAGGTGGTATCTCAATGTGGTTTTGATTTGCATTTCTCTAATGACCAGTGATGATAAGCATTTTTTCACATTTGTTGTCTGCATAAATGTCTTCTTTTGAAAAGTGTCTGTTCATATCCTTTGCCCATTTTTTGATGGGGTTGTTTTTCTCTTGTAAATTTGTTTTAGTTCTATGTAGATTCTGGATATTAGCCCTTTGTCAGATGGGTAGCTTGCAAAAATTATTTTCCCATTCTGTTGGTTGCCAATTCACTCTAATGATTGTTTCTTTTGCTGTGCAGAAGCACTTAAGTTTAATTAGATCCCATTTGTCCATTTTGGCTCTTGTTGCCATTGCTTTTGGTGTTTTAGTCATGAAGTCATTGCCTATGTCTATGTCCTGAATGGTTTTGCCTAGGTTTTCTTCTAGGGTGTTTATGTTGTTAGCTCTTATGTTTAATTAATCCATCTGGAGTTAATTTTTGTAGAAGGTGTAAGAAAGGGGTCCAGTTTCAGCTTTCTGCACATGGTTAGCCAGTTTTCCCAATACCATTTATTAAACAGGGAATCCTTTCCCCATTGCTTGTTTCTGTCAGGTTTGTCAAAGATCAGATGGTTGTAGATGTGTGTCATTACTTCCAAGGCCTCTATTCTATTCCATTGGTTTACATCTCTGTTTTGATACCAGTACCATGCTGTTTTGATACCAGTACCATGCTGTTTTGATTACTGTAGCCTTGTAGTATAGTTTGAAGTCAGGTAGCGTGATACCTACAGCTCTGTCCTTTTTTGCTTAAGATTGTCTTGGCTATGCTGGCTCTTTTTTGGTTCCATAAGAAGTTTAAGGTGATTTTTTTCTAGTTCAGTGAAGAAGATCAATGGTAGCTTGATGGGGATAGCACTGAATCTATAAATTACTCTGGGCAGTATGGCCATTTTCATGATATTGATTCTTCCTAATCATGAGCATGCAATGTTTTTCCATCTGTTTGTGTCCTCTCTTATTTCCTTGAGCAGTGGTTTGTAGTTCTCCTTGAAGAGTTCCTTCACGTAACTTTTTAGTTGTATTTCTAGATATTTTATTCTCTTTGTATCAGTTGTGAATGGGAATTTGCTCATGATTTGGGTCTCTGTTTGTCTGTTATTGGTGTGTAGGAGTGCTTGTGATTTTTGCACATTGATTTTGTATCCTGAGACTTTGCTGAAGTTGCTTATCATCTTAAGGAGATTTTGGGCTGAGACAATGGGGTCTTCTAAATATACAATCATGTCATCTGTGAATACAGACAATTTGGCTTCCTCATTTCCCAATTGAATACCCTTTATTTCTTTTTCTTGTCTGATTGCTCTGGCTAGAATTTCCAATACTGTGTTGAACAGAAGAGGTAAGAGAGGGCACTCTTGTCTAGTGCCAGTTTTCAGAGAGAATGCTTCCAGATTTTTCCATTCAGTATGATATTGGCTGTGGGTTTGTCATAAATAGCTCTTATTATTTTGAGATACGTTCCATTGATATCTAGTTTATTGAGAGTTTTTAGCATAAAGGGCTGTTGAATTTTGTCAAAGGCCTTCTCTGCATCTATTGAGATAATCATGTGGTTTTTGTCTTTGGTTCCATTTATGTGTTGGATTATGTTCATAGATTTGTGTATGTTGAACCAGCCTTGCATCCTTGGGATGGAGCCTACTTGATCATGATGGATAAGCTTTTTGATGTGCTGTTGGATTCGGTTTACCAGTATTTTATTGAAGATTTTTGCATCTATGTTGATCATGGATATTTGCCTGAAATTTTCCATTTTAGTTGTGTCTCTGACAGGTTTTAGTATCAGGATGATGTTGGTCTCATGAAATGAGTTGAGGAAGATTCCCTCTTTTGTTTTGCTTATCAGATGTCTCAGGAAAAATACAGTGGCCCACATGTCTGATCAATTGACAATACTTATGGTTTAATTGTCTTGATAGATCATTTTGTTTATTTGCATATTCAACAAATGTTTATTGAGCCTTTTCTGTGTTGCGTCAGGCTGTACTAGCACCAGGATACAGCCATGAGCTTCCTTGATCTATCATGAACCTTCCTTATAGAACTCAGTTTCCAGTAAAGGAGTGATACAGGCAAAGTGAAATTAAGATTTGAAGACTATAGTTGGAAAATGGAAATATACCACTTTTCACATGAAAACTCCCATCTGAAACCTACAGACCACTTATTCCCTCTTGAATTATCTGGACAAAAATGCCTATGTATTTGCGGATAGAATGCGTAAAGATAAAATAACAGCTGACATTTCATGAGTGCTCATTATATGCTAGGTGTTTTGTGAACTTTATTTCTTGCAATATTGTTCCCATTTCCAAGCAAGCAAGTTACTAGGGTCATGTAGCTAATGGCTGAGTCTGGTTTTAAGCCAAAGCTTCACTCCAGAGATCTAACACTTCGTGGTACCCTGAGTTGCTTCTCACTGCTCGGGTGATGGGTACACCGAAATCTCAGAAACCACCTCTGAAGAACTTACCCATGTAACCAGAAACCAGCTATGCCCCCAAAACTGTTGAAATATCATAAAAATTTAAAACAATAATAAAAATAAAGACAAAAGTTGACAGAACATGCATGTTTATAGTAGCACAATTCACAGTTGCAAAATTGTGGAACCAACCCACATGCCCTTCAATCAATGAGTGGATAAAGAAACTGGTGTGTGTGTGTATAAATATGATGGAATACTACTCAGTCATAAAAAGGAATGAATTAACAGCTTTTGCAGTGACCTGGATGAGATTGGAGACTATTATTCTAAGTAACTCAGGAATGGAATACCAAACATCATATGTTTTCATATGCCTAAGCTATGAGGATGCAAATGCAATAAGAATCATGCAGTGGACTTTGGGAACCTGGGGGGAAGAGTGGAGAGGGGCGAGGGATAAAAGGCTACAAATATGGTATAGTTTATACTGCTTGGGGGATGGGTGCACCAAGATCTCACAAATCACCATTAACGAACTTTCTTATATAACCAAATGCCACCTGTACACCCATAACTTATGGAAAAATAATAACAATTTTTAGAAATCAGTTATCAAAAGATGTTTGATTTTTCCTCACACTGATTGTTTCCTGGAAACATGCATGTATGTCACAGAAGATGAAGGGAAAAATCTAAACCAGTGTCCCTCAAACTTGTAAATGCCAGTGTTTCACTGACCGTATCAGAACCACTCATGTGGTTCCCAGGGTGGTGAACAAAAACAATAGCACACTGTACATGCATGCTGACACAGACACATGCACACACACCACACACACCACACACACACACCACACACATGCTCTGTACATCACATCCTGGGTTCCGCTCAAGATGTTTTGTTTGAGTGCTTCCAAAGTGAAACCTAGGAATATCTATTTTTAGTAAGCTTGATAGGTCGCTCTGTTGTACTTTTAGATCTAAACATTTAGTCTATTTTATATTCAACTCTCCAAAGGTTGATTTTTTCCTTTCCACTTTGTCTTTGTGGACTTATTTTTTCCTTCTATTACTGGGTTTTGTTTTTTTCACTTCATTATCTAGGGGAATGAGACTACTCTAATACCCTCTGCCATGTATGGTCAGATTATTTCTTTCTAATTTATTTTTCAAGTTATCTATTTCGTATGGATTGGAGACACTACCTCTGATGTTCTGCTTATTTACAGCAGTAATTTTGCTCTCAAACTTTTACCAGTGAGTTGGTTGTAAAAATCAACACTTCACATATCCACCAGAAAATTTCTATAATTACATTCTGAAGTGGTCCAGAGTCTAACAGCCTAGATACTTTTGAAAAACAAAGGTTGTTATATATTGGTAAGTGCTTTTTGGAAAATTAAATTAGGACTTTGCAAGTAATGATTTGGTGTAATCATGGGTAGACATTATTGAGACTTCTATTAATTACCATAAATTGGCCTGGGCTTTTTTTCCCCTATATTAAGCAAAATGTTGTAATCAGACAGTGCTTTAGATGAAAATAACTAACATTACAGAGTCTTCACTTGATTCTTCAGAATTTTCATCCCAAAGACAAAATGATAAGGTAATAACCTCTTTCAAAAACTAGCTGTCGGGAGCAGGATGACCAAATAGAAGCCTCCACTGATTATCCTCCCCAGAAGATCACCAAATTTAATGACTATCTACATAGAAAAGCACCTCCATAAAAAACAAAAATCAGGTGAGTGATCGCAGTATCTGGTTTTAACTCCATGTCACCGAAGAGGCACTGAAGAGGATAGGAAAGACAAGTCTTGAATCATCGATGTCACCACTTCCCCCCACCCCCTAGCAGCAGCTGCATGGCATGGAGAATCTGTGTGGTTCTCCATGTGGTTGTGGAACTTTGCTTTGGAAATCAGGACTTCCCTGTTACAATGGAAAGCAGTAATGGCCAGAACTCAGCCAACATCCACAGCAAGAACTTTTAGACCAGCCCTAGCTGGAGGAGCATTGCCGGCCACAGCAGTCAGAACTTGGTTTCAGGTAAGCCTTGCCACTGTGGGCTAAAGTGCTCTTGGATCCTAAATAAACTTGATGGAGAGTTTAGGCCACAAGGACTGTAATTCCTGGGCGAGTCCTGGTGCTGTGTTGGGCTTGGAGCCAGTGGACTGAGGAGGATGTGCAACGCATTAAGAACATCAGCTAGGGTGGTCAAGGGAGTGCTTTCGCCACTTCTCCTGCAACCCCAGACAGCACAGTTCATAGTTCTAGGAGAATTCTTTCTTCTGCTTGAGGAGAGGAGAGGGAAGAGTGAAGATGACTTTGTCCTGGAATTTGAATATTGCTTTAGCCACGGTGGGTCAGGGTACCAGGCAGAGTCCTGAGTCTCCCATTAGAGGTGCTAATTCCCTTCTGGCCCAGGGTGTGTCTCAGATGTCATGAAGGGAATGACCCAGTTCTGGTGGGATTTGTCACCTGCTAACTGAAGAGCCTGTGGGCCCTGAATCATCAGCAGTAGTGGCCAGGTAGTACACACCGTGTGCCTTGGGACAGGCTCCGAGATGGGCTGCTTCAGGTGGCATCTGGCACCTTGCTAGCTGTGTTACCTGTGGGGACAGTCTCCTACCTGAGAAAAGAGGGAAGTTAAAAGAGACTTTGTCTTGGAGTTGAGGTACCAGTTTGGCCACAGTGGGGTAGAACACCAGGACTTGGTTCTTGGACAGCATTTCTGGACCTGCCCTGGATTAGAGGGGAACCCACTGTCCTGAAGGGTAAGACCCAGGACTGGCATCATTCACCACAAGCTGATGGAAGAGCCCTTGGACTTTCAGCGTGAGTGGTAGTTAGGTAGAACTTGGCATGGGCCTGGGATGGGAGTGGCCACGGGGAGAGACTCCTCAACCTATGGAAAGAGAAAGGAAGAGTGGAAAGGACTTTGTCTTGCAGCTCAGGTGCCAGTTCAGACACAGTAGAATAAAGTACCCAGTAGAGTCCTAAGGTTTCTGACTCTGGGCCCTGGCTCCTGGACTACATTTCTAGACCTGTGCGGGGCTGGTGGAAATGCTTTGCCCTAAAGTGAAGGACACAAGCCTGGCTGGCTTCACCAGCTGCTGATTGTGGAGCCCCAGGGCCTTGAACGAACGTACGTTGCAGCCAGGCAGCGGTTTCTGCAGGCCTTGGGTGAGATTTGGTGCTATACTAACTTTAGGTCTGACACAGTGAGTCCCAGTGGTGGTGGCCACGGCAACACTTGTGTCGCCTCTCCCCCAGCTCCAAGCAGCTCAGCACAGAGAAAGAGACCTCATTTGTTTGGGAGAAAGTAAAAGAAGAAAACAAGAGTCTCTGCTTGGTAATACAGAAATTTCTTCTGGATCTTATCTACGACCACCAAGATGGTGCCTCTATGATTCTGCAAGAGCCACAGTATTACCGGGCTTGGACTGACCCTAATAGAGATATAACTGCAGTGACCTAAAGCTTAAAACACCCAAGTTCTCTTAAATACCTGGAAACTTTCCTGAGAAGGACAGGTACAAACAAGCCCAGACTGCAACGACTGTGATAAATACCTAACTCCTCAACATCCAGATACATACAAACATCCACAAGCATCAAGACCATTCAGGAAAAAGTGAGCTCCCCAAATGAACCAAATAAGGCACCAGAAACAAATCCTGGAAAGAAAGAAACATGTACCCTTTCATACAGAATTCAAACTAGCTGCTTTGAGGGAATTCAATGAAATTCAAGATAACCCAGAGTAGGAATTCAGAATCCTACTAGATAAAGTTAACAAAGAGATCAACATAATTAAAAATAATCAAGCAGAAATTCTGGACTTAAAAAATACACTTGGTATACTGAAGAAAGCATCAGTCTGTAAACGGCAGAATTGATCAAGCAAAGGAAAGAATTAGTGAGCTTGAAGACAGGCTGTTTGAATAAACATGATCAGAGGGACAAAAGAAAAAGGAAGAAGGAAACACATCTATGAGATCTAGAAAGCAACACCAAAAGGGCAAATTTAAGAGTTATTGGCCTTAAAGAGGAGGTACAGAGAAATATAGGGATAGAAAGTTTATTCAAAAGAATAACAGAAATTCTCAAATCTAGAGAAACAGCATAGTGCTGACTTAAAACCAGACTCATAGTCTAATGGAACAGAATAGAAAACCCAGAAACAAATCCATACATCCACATTAAACTCCTTTTTGACAAAGGTGCCAAGAACATACGTTGGGGAAAGGACAGCCTTTTCAATAAACAGTTCTGGGAAAACTACATATTCATGTGCAGAAGAATTAAATTAGACTCATATCTCTCACAATATACAGAAGTCAAATCAAAATGGATTAAAGACTTAAATCTAAGACCTCAAACTATGAAACTAAGAAAAAATTAGAGAAACTCTCCAGTACGTTGGTCTGGGCAAATATACCTCACAGACAACCAAAACAAAAATGGACAAATGAGATCACATAAAGTTAAAAAAACTTCTGCACAGCAAAGGATACAGTCAACACAGGAGACAACCCACAGAATGGTAGAAAAGATTTGCAAACTATCCTTCTGACCAGGAGTTAATAACCAGAATGCATAAGAAGCTTAAACAACTATAGGCAAAAAAATTCTCATAATCTGAATAAAAAATGGGCAAAGAGCTGAATAAATGTTTCTCAATAGAAGACATACAAATGGCAAACAGGTATATGAAAAGGTGTTCAACATCATTGATTATCAGACAAATGCAAATCAAAACTACGATGAGACATCATTTCATCCCAGTAAATATGACTTTTATCCAAAAGACAGGCAATAATAAATGCTGGTGAGGATCTGAAGAAAAGGGAACCTTTTTTGGTGGCAATGTAAATCAGTACAACTACTACGGAGAACAGTCTGGCGTTTTCTCAAAAAACTGAAAATTAAACTACTATATGATTTGGCAATCCTGCTGCTAGGTACATACCCCAAAGAAAGAAAATCAGTATTTTGAAGAGTTATCTGTATGTTCATGTTAACTGCATGTTAATTCCATGTTAGTTGCGGCACCATTCACAATAGCCAAGATTTGGAATCAACCTAAGTGTCCATCAACAGAAGAATGGATAAAGAAAATGGGGTAATGTGCACAATGGAGTACTATTCAGCAACAAAAAGAATGGGATTCTGTCATCTGCAACAACATGGATGGAACTCGAGACCATTATGCTAAATGGAATGAGCAAGGCACAGAAAGACAAATATCACATGTTCTCGCATATTCATGGGAGCTCAAAGTTAAAACAGTTGAACTCATAGAGATCGGAAGTAGAATGATGATAACCAGGAAATGGTTAATAAGTACAAGCATATAGTTAGCATGAATAAGATTTTGTATTTGACACCACAACAGGTGACTACAGTCAAAAATTATTTTACATTTAAAAATAACTAAAATAGTGTAATTAGCTTGTTTGTAATAAAAGGATAAATGCTTGGGTGAAAAATACTTCCATTTTCTCTGATGTGATTATTATGCATTGTATGTCTGCCTCAAAATATCTCATGTACTCCATAAATATGTACACCTACTATGCACCCACAATATATCTTTTTTAAAAAACTGATCATACTAGTGAGAATATAAGAAGGAACTCAGAAAAACTGTGATCTTTCTTCTTACGTTTTGTGAAATGCTAAGTAAGCAAAATAAAAACATTTTTGAAATTGCTAATATGTGTTTTCTAACACAATGAGCTACTTATTTATTGCTTTTTATTATATAGTTTATTTTGTTTTTATTTTTTGAGACAGGGTATCAATCTCTCACCCAGGCTGGAGTGCAGTGGTATCATCTTGGCTCACAGCAACCTCCACTTTCTGTGTTCTAGCAATTCTCCTGCCTTAGCCTCTTGTGTAGCTGGGACCACAGGCATGTGCCAACATACCTGACTAATTTTTGTATTTTTTATACAGACAGGGGTTTTGCCATGTTCTCAGGCTGATCTCAAACTCCTGAGCTCGAAGCAATCTGCCCACCTTGGCATACCAAAATGCTGGTATTACAGGAGTGAGCTACTGCACCCAGCCTATTTTTAAATAACAAATCATTTTTTGACACAAAGTCTAGCTCTGTTGCCCAGGCTGGAGTGTGGCGGTACAAACATGGCTCCTGTCTCAGCCTCCAGTGTAGCTGGGACCGTGGGCACCCATCATCATGCCTGGCTAATTATTTTATTTTTATTTTTGTAGACACAGAGTCTCACTTTGTTGCCCAGGTTGGTCTCAGACTCCTGGGCTCAAGTGATCCTCCTGTCTCAGCCTCGCCAAAGTGTTGGGATTAGAGGCATGAACCACCATACCCCACTGAATACTTAATTTCAAATGGACAAAATTGTGTACATTTATAGTTTCCAACATGATGTTTTGAAATATTGTACATTGTGGAATGATTAAATCAAGCTAATTGACATATGTATTATTTAATACTTATTTTTGTGGTGAAAACACTTAAAATGTACCCTCTTAATACTTTTGGAAGCCGGGCGCGGTGGCTCACGCCTGTAATCCCAGCACTTTGGGAGGCCAAGGCAGGCGGATCATGAGGTCAAGAGATCGAGACCATCCTGGTCAACATGGTGAAACCCCGTCTCTACTAAAAATACAAAAAAATTAGCTGGGCATGGTGGCATGTGCCTGTAGTCCCAGCTACTCGGGAGGCTGAGGCAGGAGAATTGCTTGAACCCGGGCGGCGGAGGTTGCAGTGAGCCGAGCTCGCGCCACTGCACTCCAGCCTGGTGCCTGGTGACAGAGTGAGACTCTGTCTCAAAAAAAAAAAAAAAAAAAAAAAAAATATATATATATATATATACACACACACACACACACACACTTTTGGAGTATACAATACATTGTTATTAACTATAACCGTGGTGGTGTAAAATAGATCTTTGAATATATTCCTCCTAACAAATTTTGTATCCTTGATCAACATCTCCCCAGACCTGCACTTGCCTAAGCACTGGGTAACTACACTTCTATTCTCTGCTTCTATAAGTTTGGCTTTTTTAGATTCCACACATACATAAGGTCATGCAGTATTTGTCTTTCTGTGCCAGTCTTATTTCACTTAACATAATGCCCTCCTGGTTTGACCAAGTTGTCACAAATGACAGGATTTCCTTCACTTTTGAGGCTGAAAATTATCCTATTGTGCGTCTACACTATATTTTCCTTATCCATGGATACATCAGTACACACTTAGGTCGATTCTATTTTTTGGCCATTGTGAATAATGTTGCAAAGGACATAGGATTGTGGATATTCCTTTGGACTGATTTAATTTTTCCATGGGAATCTGCCCATTATTATGATGACTGGATCATATAGTAGTTCTACTTTTGGTTGTTTTAGGCATATCCATACATTTTTCCATAATGGCTGTAATAATTTACATTCCCTCAGTGTATATTCTTTTTTTTCCCCACATTCTCACTAACACTTGTTATCTTTCATTTGTGTTAATAGGTATTCTAACAGTTGTGAGGTGATATCTCATTCTGGCTATAATTTGCATTTCTCTGACCATGTTGAGCATTTTTTTTCACATACCTATTGATGATTTGAATGTCTTCCTTTCAGAAATGCCTGTTGAAGTATTTTGGCCATTTTTAATTGGGTTACTTATATTTATTGTTTGAGTTTCTTACACATGTGAGGTGTTAACACTTACCAGATGTATGGTTTGCAAATATTTTCTCCCATAGGTTGTCTCTTCCCTCTGTAAATTGTTTTGTTTTTCTTTTCTTTTTTTGCTCTGCAGAAGCTTTGTAGTTTGGTGAAAATCTATTTGTGTATTTTTTTCTTGTGTTGCCTGCGTTTTGAGGATTGTGATCAGAAAATCATTGCCGAAACAGACCAATTAGACAGGCCTGTTTTTGAACTTCATCATAATTAAAGCATCACCATGGACTTGGTTGTGCTTAGCTTTGTTTTCTCATAGTTACGTCTGTGAGAGTCATTCATCTAATTGAATGAATCAGGGTTTTATTTCTGGGTGGTGTTCCATTGTAGGAATAACCAGAGTTTTTCCATTTTACTGTTTATGGTTATTGGAGTTGTTTCTGGTGTTTGGCTTCTGTGAATACAGCTGTTGGAAATATTCTTGTGTATATCTTTTGGTGAGCACAGACATTAATTATTTTGAGTATATACCTGGAAGTAGAGTAGGCATATCGATATTGCCAAGGACTTTACCAAAACGGTAGTATGAAATACACTCTCAACAGCAATGTTTAGGAATTCTAGTTGTTTTACATTATTGTCAGCACATGATACTATCAGTCATTTTACCTATTATCGTGAATGCGTTTTATTAACATATTGGGGTTTTTGTTTGCTTTACACTGATGTGCTCTCATTCTTTGTAATGACTGCACGGTTGTCCAAATAAGAATTTCCCATGTTTCATTTAACCAGTCATCATCTATGGATGGGTCATAAGGCTGTTTTTAAAATTTTTTCTCTTATATTATCTTTTTTTTTTGGTATATGTTCTGCTATGTAAGCCCAGAACTTGAAACACTAGTTCAAAAGTTATGCTTATGTTAAACCTTGCTGGCTATAGTGTTCCCAAAGAAATTGTACCCATTGGTACATCTATCACCAGTTTATGAAAATTTCCTTCCTCACACCCTAGACAAAACAAAATATTACGATGTTTTAAAAATTTACGTCAGCCTAATCAGTGAAAAGTGATAGCTTATAGAGATTTTATTTTGCCTTTTTTTTTTTTTTTTAACCGAATGAGGTGGAATGACTTTTCAAGTTTAAAAGCCACTCGGCCCTCATTTCCTGTAAGTGCTGAATTACATTAATTGTTTACCTAATTTTTCTATAGGATTGATGATTTTATTATTGGTCACAGAAGTTCTTTACATATCTAAAATTGATTTTTAAAAATGTAAATGAAAGACTTTTTTGATAATCAGGATTTTAAAGAAAAAGAAACAAAAAAATCAAAATAAAAGTGAATACTTGGTCCCAGCATTATAAATCACAAAGTAATACTTTCCTTGCTCTGCACATAACAATAGCAGTGGTTTATATTCAATTCATGCATCATACTTTATAAAGTATTTGCTTATGTGCTCTTTTATGTAATCTTTATGCCAATACTTTATGTCTGGATTCTTATTGAAGGGATCAGGAAACTTAGATTTTAAGCAATTTGAGCAAGATTGCATGCCAATATGAGGGAAAAACCTATGCAATATAACTAATTTCAAACATATTATAATTTCCTGTAAACTTATCTCCCTCTCGAGGCTTTGGCAAGCTGGCCCACCTTGGAGGTCCTTTCATTCTTCTTCATAACTGATCTCATTCATCTCTGTTCATACGAGCTCTTTCATACAGTAGGACTGAAATAAAAAAGAAAATGTGAATGAATTAGGTCTCTTATGATTTCTGATTATAGAGCAATTAGAAGGTTACATATACTGGAAAAATTGAGATTAAATATGCAAAACAGTGAATTAAATGAGTGGAATGTGTGTGTGATAGACTGTTGACACATTTAAAATGTAGAAATACATGAATTGAAGTTGGAAATCATTAATAATATATATATTTTTGAGGCAAGCATGTAACAGAATACCAAGTATGGTGTGATTTTATTGTATAACATATTAATATATTAAAAGTGACACTTAATTGAGTGCTTTCTACTTACTGGGTGCCATTCTAAAATTTATTCATGGTAGCTTAATCTTCACAATACCTTTGTGAGATAGGCACTTTCTATATAGAGAAATAATAACTTGCTCAAGGTCATGGTTTGTGAGTTCTGACCCTGGGATGCAGAGACTAATTATTAAGGAAGGGAGGGAGGGAGAAAAAAATAAGGACTGAAAAAGAAAGTACAAAGGAAATAACAGTGGTTATCTCTGAGTTGTAAAATAAAGGTTAAATTTTGTTTTCTTCTGCCTCTTTGTATTTTCTTTATATTTATACTCTTATTTACAATTCACATGCACCTCTTAGAATAAAGTAAAAATTATTTTATGCTTGGGAAAAGCCTTGATGAAGGGAAAAATAACCTCTTTTTAAAAAAAAATTTTTATTAGCTTAGCTCCCAAAAGTTATGAGTATGTTAGGGATATAGATATACAATTGGAATTAGCAAAACTGGTAAATTTTGGGTGAACACAATTACAAAGTCTGAAGAATTTCATGGCTCATCAAGGGTCCCATAATATGATTGCCTTGGGCAAAAGAGCCTTACCCACGTTGATGTTAATATCGAAAAGACAGAGTCTTCAGATGCCAACACTTTGCTTTATCAATTCATGTTTTAGGTAAGTCTCTTAATTACATGGCAGAAATGATTCTTAAAGTATCCACATGTGAGGACAAGTCTGCCTGATGCTGGAAGCAGCCACTGATGCTTATTGTTGGGAGGAGTCAAGCATGACTATCCCATGGTAGAGGAAGGGAGGGATCACGAAGGGTTGCCTTAAACATGGGGAGACTGGACATTTTCCTATTTTCTCTCATTAGACACATATCACGTGGATCCATGATTGTTTTTAAATAAATTCCCAAGGCTTCAGAGATGTCCATCTTTGAAGCAAAAACATGATGTATTCCAGAGGGAGAGGGAGAGATTTGCTGTGTTACGCAGCTGGCATTTGAATGCCAGAAGTCTCATCTTGATGCTGTGCCTTAGATTTCTCAGCTGACCAACAATTCAGGAGATTTTGCATCTTGAAGGAAGAATTTAAAGAAAAGATTTTAAGATATATTTTATTCATTTTAATTGAGAGTAAACAAGTTGAATTTTCTCCACTGTGGTTTTAGTAAACAATAAATCATCAAGCTCATGCAGTACTTCACTAGAAATAGATGAGTCTGTATTTTAAGGGAAAACTGAGCTTGCCTTTAAAATTTATTAGTAACGAGAGACACATGCTGAGGTTTCTTAGAAAGCGTACATGCAGAAATAAGATATCTAGAGGCAATTACAGAGTTGGGCTCCAAAATTACTTTTATGAAAAGAAACAACATTTGTCATTTTTGTTTAAAACCTTGATTTATCACATTCTGAGCAGAGCTTGAAGTGTTGTGTTTTTATTTTACCTAACAGAATGCTTTGCCTGCAGGCAAGCAGAATGTTGGATTAAAACTTTTAATACTCTAGGGCAAAATCTGCTGATTTTAATAAGAGACAAAGGCTCATTTGGATCTTTCCGTCATTATGAAAACAAGCTGAGCTTCTGTTTATTATGTGCGTTGCTTTAATTCCGGGTGCATGGCATTGGAAAAGGAGGTGGTTTCCAGGGCACACATGGCCTGGAATGAGCAATAAATCTGAGGACCTGTCAACAGAAGAGCTTGCTCTCACAGGTAATTGCCTAACTCCATCTCCTTTCATCTGTAGCCAAGAAGATTTCAAATGAATATTGTTGACAAATGTATCCCTTTATGCAAATGACTTAAAAGAAAAACAAAGTAGAACTTCACAGAAATAATACCACTGAGGTCATCTGTCTGTAAAAGTAACAGTAGCTTACCTTGCTTGAAGCCTTCTGGTACTTCATATGTATTAGTATATTTAATCTTTATAATAAGTTACTGCTTGTATATGGTTACTGTTGTGTTTTAAGGGTAAGAAAACACAAAGTTCTTGGCAATAAAATGACTAAGTTAGCAGATTCTTGAGATTTTACCCCAGGAATCTGACTTTAGAACACAAGCTCTCGCTGATACATTATGCTGCTTTTTATTTATAGCAAATACTAAGACATGACCTTTTTCCTTCTGGCATGAGGATGAGACAGGGCAGATCAGAGGCCAATTTCTGATATGGAATGCCACCAACATATAATAACCAGGCATGAAGCAGATGGATCCAGGTGTGAGGAAAGGTGGCAATCATAATGCCACAGAGATGTGAAAATTCTTGTATTTGTAAAAGAAAAACATTGTGGAGGCATATATTATTAGTACATGTGTTTTATCTTGTAGACTGCCATTTTCTGTACACATTGTCTCATGTATCAAGGCTTGGTAGCATTATGGAAAGAACCGAGAGCTACAGCAGAGATTGGTTTAAGATCTTGCCTCTGCTGTGCCATCTAGGTAGCGAGCTGTATAACCTTGGGCCAGTGATGAAGTGTCTTTTAGATGTGATTTCTACATCTCCAAAATGAGTATCATTACCAACACTTTGTAGTGCTTTTGTGAGAATTTCAGTGAGATGATATTTGCCAAGAATTTTTCAGAGATCTAAGATGTTGATAAGGAATAGTGCAATCTTCATCATCAAAATCCTCCTATTATCATCTTGTCAGTCTGTGACAGCACTTGGAAGTTGTGTGTTTATTGTGTAAACATGACTCACCATGACAGTGATTTGGGGCTGAAACATGGGGATAGTTGATCATAATCTCTAAGCTGCAAATGTCCATGCACAATGAAGTAGAGAGTTGAACTTGTTTTTCATTAGTCATTGTACTCAATGAGTTTGTATAAGGTAGTAAAAGAAGCTGCACTAAACCCATCTACAATTCATTCACCAATCCATCCATCCATCCATCTTTCCGGTCATCAACTAACAAAGAATAAATCAAATGCATATGCCAATAAAAACACTTGGCATCAGTAAGATTTGAAAATGAAAATGATGTCTGATTTAAGCATAAATAGAAAATGCTGAGGGGTTTTAAGAGTAATATTCGTGTATACATTCAGTCATTTATTTAGTACATATTATTTGGCTACCAACTTCATACCAGGCATGGTGCTTAGTGCTTAGGGTGTAATTGTTAACAAACCTAGAGATGACTGTACTTGATCTCATGCAACTCCTACTTGATTTTTGAAATACATTAGGTCTGCATTTTAAGTGATTTTGTGGTGACATTGTAAATCACATAGCAGAGTAGAATAACTATGGAATGTCAGGAAGAAAGAGATATTTGCAATAGCCTGGGTGCTATATTATGAGGAGTTGAGGTAAGGTAGGGAGACATATTGGTCAGAATTATGCACAAAAATAGATCAGATTACCTCATATGTTCTTGTTAATCTATATGCTACTGTATTATTGTGTTTGCATTGCAATAAAAGAATATCTGAACCTAGGTAATTTGTAAAGAAAAGAGGTTTATTTAGCTTAAGATCCTGCACATTATACAAGAAGCATGGCACTGGCATCTGCTTCTGGCGCAGGCTTCAGGAAGCTTTCAATCATAGAGGAAGGAGAAGGGGGAGCAGGTGTGTTACATGGTGAGAGGGGGAACAAGAGAGAGAAGAGGAGATGCCAGGCTGTTTTTAACAATCTGATACCTGGAAATGAACACAGTAAGAACTCATTTATTACTGAAAGGAAGGCACCAAGCCATTCATGAGGGCTCCACCCCTACTACACAAACATCTCCCGTTAGGCCCCACCTTCAACATTGGGATTGCTTTTCAATGTGAGATTGGGAGGGAACAAATATCCAAACTATATCAGCTACCCACATGGCATTTATTTAATAAGCGGTATAATGTCAGACAGTATTTCCTTGTCTGCTTTGAATATTCAGATTTGTGTTATTTTCAAATGATGCTCCTCAGAACGGTAGAAATGGAAATAGAACCAACTCTCAATAAGATAGAGTAGATGCATCTTAAAAATGAAACAGTGAATAATTGTCATGGAAATGACAGCCTGGGATGCACACAAAAGGAACAAATTCTAATTTCAGATTGTGCAGTCAGGCAACAGAGCTAAGCAAAAATGAAAAGCTTTGTAAAAATCTCATGGCATAGACTAATTTTGCACGTAAAACATCCGCCCACTCTAAGAACAGATAAAAAGTGCTTTACCTTAGCAAGTCTGTCTCAAAAACTTTTCTGTGAGGTCCTGATAAGATGAATGAGATTTGACTATTGGGCTACTGGAAATTAGCCTGCTTGTTTGCGATGCTCAGTATTTCTAAAACTGTGCATCAAATTTAGCAAACATCTATTAAAATTCTAGCACAGTGGAGGTGCCATAGGTGGTATGAAGTTGAATAAGACTTGGTTTATTTTCAGAAGATCTCAGAATTTACTGATATGCACATCACAAAAGTAGAATAACACAGTGCTAAAGAGGGTGGACTCAAAGTTAAGACATCCCCAGATTCAAATTGTAACCATCCCACAGGTTTGTTTTACCTGCTGATAAGATAGAGCCGATTTATCAAGGCAGGGGAATTACAATAGAGAAAGAATTTAATTCAAGTGAAGACAGCTGAATGGGAAACCAGAATTAAGTTATTCAAATCAGTCTCCTCGAAAATTTGGAGACTATGGTTTTGAAAGGATAGATTGGCAGGTAGGGGAAGAGGGAGTGAAGAGTGCTGATTAGTCAGGTTGGAGATGAAATCGTACAAGTCAAAGCTGTCCTCTTCCACTGACTGGGTTCCTGGGAGGGGGCCACAGGACCAGTTAGTAAGTCTGAGTGGAGCCATTCATCATCAGAAATGCAAAAACCTGAAAAGACATTTCAAAAGGCTAATCTTGGGTTCCTCCACAGTGATGTTATCTGCAGGAGTAATTAGGGAACTTACACATCTTATGCCTAATTTGTTAGTCCTATAAAGGCAGTCTGGATCCCAGGCAGGAAGGAGGTTTGTTTTGGGAAAGCACTGTTATCTTCTTTGTTTCAAAGTTTAATTACAAACTGAGTTTCTTTCAAAGTTAGAACAAGGGCAGCTTGGAGGTTAGAAGCAAAGAGTCGGTTAGGTCAGAACTTTTTCACTGTTATAATTTTTACAAAGGCAATTTTAAAATCCCAGCACTTTCTCCTAACATAGTGTTCATAAGGGCATTACAAAGTTCTCTAAGAATTCCTGATTTTGCTATATCTCAAATGAAAATAATATTAGTATTGCATAAGTCTTTTTTTATTCTGCATAACTAATAACCACAAACTTAGCAGTTATTAACCAACAACATTTATTACCTCACAGTGCCGTTGGGTCAGAGTTCTGGGTACATCTGGTAAACTTGTCCTCTGCTCAAGCTCCCAAAAGGCTGAAATGCAGATGACAATTGGGCCAGCTTCTTTCTGGAGCTTGAGGCCCTCTTCCCAAGTCACACGATTGTGGGCAGAATTTATTTCTTTCTGGTTGTATGCCTGAAATCCCCACTTGATGGATGACTGTCATCTGAGGCCTGCAAATGGCTCCCGAAGGCCCCACAGTCTTGGCCACCTGGCTCTCTCATGATCCCTCTAGCCACGAGGCATCTCACATCTCTGAAATCAGAAGGGAAATCTCTCCACCGTCTAGACCTCTAGAAGAACAAACGAGCTCAGCTTCCTGATACTCTCCTTTTTCATTAACACAATGTCAACTGATTCAGGACTTTACATCTGTTAAGATTCCTTCATTTTTTCCATCCTTGGTTGTTTAGATGCAATTAGGCAGGTTTGGTCCACATTAAGGGGGAGGGGATTATCATGGAGCAGGGGATATGGAGTCTATCTTATAATTCTATTGTAAGTATTTACTTTATTCTTGTTTTCTTCATAATAAAATGAGGTCATGTGCATGTTTGGTGCATATGAGGAGATACACAGCTTGCTTATCTTCAAAACTCAAAATACCAGGTGGCTGAAAAACAATCACTGTGGTCATCAGCAGAGGCAGATGGAGCCCAACCCAAAGTTTGGTTCAGATTTTGAGACTAATGATGCTACAGACACAGCAAGAGTATAGGGACATAAAGGTGAAATCAGCAAGGCACAGGAAGACAAATGTAAGATGATTTCACTTATCTCGGAAATCTAAAGTTGGCAAACTCAGAGAAGCAGAGAGTAGAATGATACTTGTCGGTGGCTAAGGTAGGAGAAAAGGGAGATGTTGGCAGAGAGTACAAAGGTTCAGTTAAGCAGGATGAGTAAGTTCTGAAGATAAAACAAATACGGTGATCATAGCTGCATACGTGAAATGAGTGGGGATCTCAAGTATTCTTAGCCTAAAAAAAATTAACTTTGTAAAGTGATGACAAAGTTAATGGGCTTGAGGGTGGTAACCGTTCCACCACGAACACTTGTGTCAAAACATCACACCGTGTGCCTTAAGTATGCAAATTTGTTATTTGTCAAGATTTTAATAAAGCTAAAAAAAAAGAATATAGAAAGGCTATTTTCTGATATAATGGAGGTCTCTAGGGGAGCAGGGCAGTCCTCTCAACCAGGCTGGAAATGGCTTGAGAGCTAGGATAGCAACTGGCTTGGGTTTCTCTGATGGCTCAGGGTAGGGCCAGAGTGAAGGTTCCTGCACAGACACAGGCTTGCATGTTTTGCAAGAGGCTGAAAGTGGGAGGACTGAGTCTTTCCTATCAGAGTGTGAAGATGTGGCCGTGAGGAAAGTATGAAGGATGGGGCTTCAAAGCTGTTAGCAGTCAGACATCAAAACATAGAGTCAGACTCCGCATTACACACTTGTTAAAGCAGCACTGAGCCTGCCAGCTGGGAGCCGGGGTGGCAGCCCAGCACAGTTCTACGTGATACAGCTTCCTTCTGTCTTCTGCTGTTCCACTCTCAGCATCATTCTTCCTTCTCTAGGGTCACTGTATGATGCATGACAGCTCCTGAAACTTTAGCCTTTTTATCCACGTCCCAGGCAGTTACAAAGAGAAGGAAGAAAAAGTCTGAAAAGTGGCTTTCCCCAGCTGTCTGTCCCTGATTTATAAAACTTCCTGAAAGTTCCTCCAAATAGTGTTGGCTCACATCTTGCTGCATAGCCATGAATTCTGAAAGAGGGCTAGGAGACACAGGAGAGAATGGGAAAGACAGGCTTTTAGCCAAGCACAGTGCCAAGCCTAATGATACAGGAGTTTGGTGAGGGAAGGAAGTCTCTTTTTTGGATGTCAATTACCTAACCCAGTGACTGGCTTTTTCTAGAAATGTTATTTATTTTAAAATACTCACATTGAGCTTGTTCGTTCCCGCTGTTGTTATCCTCTCACGGATCATCCATTTTTGATCATGTTTTGATCATGGTCAGTGGTCAAAACTAAGAAACAGACACTGGATCATGACCATTAACTAAACTCCGGACTTTATTTGGAGGTCACCAGCTTTCCTCTAATGTCTTTCCCACATTGTGTTTAGTCAACATATCCCAGTCTCCTCTGGTCTATTCGACACTTGCTCAGATTTCCCTTGTTTTTTTTTTTTTTTTTTAAAGACATGTACAGTTTTCAGGATGACTGGTCAGTTACCTTGTGAGCTGTCTCCCAGTTTAGAATTTTCTGATGTTTCTTATGATGACAGTTTTGGAAAAAAACACCCAAAGCCCCTTGTGCAAAGTCCTTCATGCAAAGCCCTTCTTGTCCTATCATAGGAAAGGATACATGGCATTCACATAAGACTGTGGAGATACTCACCTTGATGACTTACCTGGCAAGATGGTGTTTTCAGGTTTCTAAAGTTGCTTTGTTTTCCCCTACACTACTCTTTGGAAGTGGGTCACTGAGTTTAGCTCATACTCAATCTTGCGTGGTGCGAGGAGGGGGTAAAGTTCCATCTCCTACGGGGAAGATAACTACATATATTATTCATGATTCTTCAGCAAAATAATTCATTTCTTTGTCCTCGTTTATTCAGTCACTTGTTTATATAAGTATGGACCATGTATTTTGATTTTATACATTATATATAATACTATATTATATTGCTCAAAGAGTTACAGCTTTGGCCACTGGGAGCTCTTTCAGCTGGCTCCCGTGACCTTTCAATGACATGTTCCATCCTTTTGTGTTTTTGAGTACTTCCTTAACGTATGGCACTGTGAGAAGCTGAACTTTCCCTGCCCCAGCCCTGGAATCAGCCATTTCTCCAAGGAGCTCTCCTTCCTTTTATTAGACAATGGTACTAAAAGCTGAGGTATGGTCACTGGGTGCACACTGAGTTTTATATACTCAACTGAATACTGACATGATAGAGATAAAGTTCCATGAAACCACGGATCTGACAATCAATGGAGACTGATAGTGTGATAAATGAAATGTGCTTGGTGGATGACATCAGTGAATTTGTATACACACCACCTCGTTTTATTCTCCTGTTAGCTCAGCTGGAAGATACATTAAACAACACAATTCCCCAACTAAGGCATGAGAAAGTGGAGACTTAGATGATCCCGTCAATTGCACAAGTCGCGTACTTGTAGCTGGCAGAGACAAACTTTGATACCACATTTCCTGGATCTCTTTTTCATCACAACATGCTGTCTTCCAAAGACACATTTTTTTTACAGGCTTGTGTCCAAGTATTAAAAAAAGTTATTCATTAAATGAGTCAACAAGCATTGTTAGTTTCACCTGTTGGCCAGACATCGTTCTAGGCACTTTGAATCAGGCAATATGGCAGAAAATTTTCCCTTCATGTAGTTCAATCTAATGGAGAAGAAAGTCAATACACAAGTGAAAAAGTAATGTATCGGCATATTAGGTATTGTGCAGAAAACAACACTTGCCAGAAGTATGATGAAAAGGGGCTACATTTAACATGTGGCCAAGGAGGCCGCACATGCATTAGGACATGGCTGACAAGAAGAACCAGATTTATGATACAAGAGCAAAGAAAGGGCACTCGCCAACATCACAAGGGGCTTGGCAGGTTCCGTGAATGAATGGAGGCCAATGTGATCCTAGAAGGTAACTGAATGAAGGCCAATGTGGCTGAACCATGAAGACTCTGTGGGTGTGTGAAAGCAGGATAAAGTCAGGTAGCTATGCAGAGGTCAGATAACAAAAGGTCTCATAGGGTATGTAAAGGAGGTTATATTTTGTTTTATTTATTCTCAGAGCAATGGGAAGCCATTGGAACAATTTTGGTAGGAGAGAAACACAATCTGATTTTCATTTTAAATGTTCTAATTTTACATTTGTGTGGAGAATACATACACCATATGTTTTATCAAAATTAAGACACAATTGATCATAAAAGCCACTCTTGTTTTTGAGATGTTAAAATTTGAAAGAAAAAGAAAAAAACGAGTGTAATTTTAAAGTACCATCAACTGATTGTAAAATGTATTCTAATTTCAGAAGCGTTAAATATGAAAAAGTGTACATCTTAGAACACAGGAAATGCAGACACAGTGGACAAGTGTGCAGGCAGGTAGGCAAACAGGAGGTGGCTGCAGTCGTTCAAGAGGGGAATGTCAGTGACCAGGTGGGTGTCATTGAGGTGGAGATAACTTGCAGATTTGGGGTATATGTGATTGGAGGTAGAATGGGCTGGCATTATTGACAAATCAGATATGGGGGTGAAAGAGAAGAATGACTTTTAGGTTTTTGGCTTGAACAACAGAAGGATGATGGTACCTTTACTGGAATACAAAAGGACATTTTGAAATGAGTCTTTACTCAACTTTTCACCTCATTTTTGGCCGTATAAAAGTTGAAATGCCTACTAGACTTCCAAGTGAGATTGTTGAGCACATGGCTGAATAAGAAAGTGAGGATGCAGTAGAGACAGGTGAGAGCTCAGGATATTGATTGGAGGGTCATCCACATGTGATGAAGTCATGAAACTGGATGAGCAAGAGACTGAAGAGCAAAGATGATTAAAAACCCTAGAAGTAAGCCTTGCGTATGGGAGGAAACGCCAGCAAAGGAATTTACAAAAGTGAAGCCAGCATTGTAAGTGGTGACAGGCCAAGTTTGGCATTACCAAGAAGAGTGTGAAGAGAGAAAAGGGAGGAAGTACTAATTACATGGCATGCGGAGTTTGATGGAGAAAGCGTGGTGACCCTGGGCTTTGCAACATGGAGATTATCAATGATGCCCTACCCTTGTACTGCATATGAATATGCTGATTTACACCTTAAATGAGAGCATCTCACCTTTTCAGGGTTTAGTTATGCTGAATGTTGACTGTGTTCCCCTTTATGTGGCTTTTGTCACTTTCACAGCTGAAATGATGCTATAAGATCCAGAATATTTGCACTTTTATTTTTTAAAATGCTACCAATGGCACATTTTAAACTCATTTTGAAATTATTCAGTATAAATGACAAAATCAGAGAATTAAGATTTGGACTTGCATTATATCAGAATTAATTATTAGTTTATGCAGTCAATAACCTTTCACATTGTCCAGAAAATGTTTACAGGAGTCTTCAAAGGTCTAGAAGAATAATCTTCTTTTGAAAATTAACCATACTTTGGGTGTTCAAAGTTTGGCTAATTATGAGAAATTCCTTTATTGACCATTCTCTGAGTATTTCAAATTTGTATAATTATGAAGTATTTTTTATTAGTATAAATACAGATACTGTTATCAGGGAAAGAGAGCTTTAAGTTCTATTTTATGGGAAAGTAAATATTTTTGACACGATACCCCTCACTTATCTGGAACATCAGTCATATCATGGGGGTATTTAGAGAGTAAAGAGCCTACGGTGCTGGGTTTATTAAAACTCTTTATATATTTTCATAAACTGTTTACTTTAGATTTAATTTTAGACTTATGGGAAATACTGTGAAGATAGAATAGAGAGTTCCTATATACTTCAAGTACAATTTCCCTAATATTATTACAGTAATGTGCACATGATTGTGAACTTATTGTCACTAGTAAGCCAATATTGTTAATATTTTATTAATTACAGTTCATATTTCATTCTTATTTTCTTAGTTTTTACCTGATATCCTTTTCCTGTTCCAGATTCCTGTTCAAGATGCCACATTGCATTTGGTCATTCTGTCTCTTCAGCCTCCTCTTGGATGTGGCACATTTTCAGATTTTCTATGCTTTTGATGACATTGACAGTTTTGAGGCACGTGACTATGGTATTTGGTAGAATACCCCCTCCATTTAGGTTGGCGTGAGGTTTTCCTTGTAGTTTATACTAGGGTTTTAGATTTGAGGGAGGAAGAAGTAAATTGTCACTCTCATCATACTCAGGCTACAGACCACCAACATGACTCATGACTGTTGATGTGAAATTTGATCACCTGGCTGAGGCAATGCGTCTCAGGTTTCTCCACTTTACATGTCTTCTTTCTTTCTTTCTTTTCACATTGTACTCATTGGAGGAAAGTCACCATGCCCAGCCCATACTTAATTAGTAGTTTTATGCTCTACCTCACTCAGGGCAGGGTTTCTCCATCAATCATTTGGAATTTTTCTGTATGGAAGATTGACCTCTTCTCTCCTGTGTATTCGTTTATTCATGCATTCATATAGTTAGTCATTCACTCAACAGTCTTCATCCATATGGAATCACAGACATATATTTTGTACTTTGAGCTATAATCCAATATTTATTTTCATTTTTGTAATCCAAGACTCATTTACTTTATTGACATAATTCATTCTTCCATGTTTGCCTTTGGCAGCTCTTCTAGTTGGCCCCTGTGTCCCTTTGACACACCTCCATCTGTGTGCATGTGTGTGTGTGTGTGTGTGTGTGTGTGTGTGTAGCACTTTGTTACTTCCTGGCACTGCATTAGCTTCATGTTGCATGTTAATTGTCCTAGTACCATTATCAGCCGTTTATTTGAGGATCCTTGGCTTTTGATTTGGGGCATGATATTAGAAACCGCTATTTGGCTGCTAGATGTGCTCATTAGTACTGGGATGTCATTTATTTTAAATGATCTCAGCTGACAGAGCAAAGAAATACATATTTGTACAATAAGCTATAAATATAAATTTGTGCAATAAGCTGTAATCTATATTTCTATATGTAAGCCTCTATATATAAATATTAAGCTAAGCATAAGTTAATACTGATGTCTTCCACTGTCACCCATTACCACATAGATCAGTCTCATTTCTTTCCATTGCTTATCTATACATTTTACTCCAACCATGAGGAAGCTAGCTCCTACCATCCACCATCCATTTATCTAATTGTTCAGTTCCAGTATACATATACAGTGGTTTCAGAATTTTTAATATAAAAACCCTTTGAATGTATGTTTATTTCATTTTGCAAGTCCAGTGTTTTAGAAAGACATTTTTGTTTCATGGTTAATCTGAAAACAAATGTGCATAAGATGTTGAAATTTACTCGACTTCAATAAGAATTGAAATGTTTTGTTTTATATTCTGTTTATGAACATAATTTATGTATATAGATTTTTTCTTTTTACTTAATTATTATGCATAATAACAGTAAGTATGTAGGTAGGTAGTTTTTAAAAATAAATAGTATTTCAGGCAAATACCCTAAAAGTAACAAAATCCAAAAGTTTTTTGTTTAAGTCACATGAAACAGTAGTCTCTGCCTCCCTGCTCCATTTTTGGTACCTGCTCTTCAGGAAAAAGTCATATTCATTTTTTTTTTTTTTTTAAGAGATAGTCTCACTATTTTGCGCAGAGCAGTCTCAAACTCCTGGCCTCAAGTCACCCTCCCACCTTGCCTTCCAAGTGCTGGGATTACAGATGTGTAAATGCCCAGCCATACTCAACTTTTCAAGCTGTTTTTCAACCTGTATTTACTTCAGCATTCCTAAATAATGTGCTTATACTCATCTTTCTTGATATAAACTTAAACCTGAAAGTTTATATCCAGGATATTTTTGTGCGGAGATAAGAAAGAACACTAAGATATTTAATTGGTTCTTAAATAAATGTTGACTGATCTTTTTGTATTTAGCCCTGCCCACACACCTTGCTTACAGAGACACCAGGTGCTCCTTCAGCACAGATACTTAACTGTCAATACTCTTAGGTCAATATGTTTTTGCCCCTTGCTCACCAGCTTTCTGCTTTCCAAATTTGATTAACATATTTCTTTTGCTCTTCTTTCATTTCTTCTTGTTTTTCTAAGTATATGCCTTTTTAAAATGACTTTACTGCTGAGTTAGTGGGATTTTTTGAAGAGAGCAGAAATAAATGCCTATATTTAATTCACTTATGTGTAACTACAAGTTAGAAATCAATCTTAAAAAATATGTAAGTTTATTTATAAGTAAACTATGAGATTTTGTCTGGTATTACCTTTATTATAAAAATACGTTAATTTAAATAATTAAAATATTATACAGGAAAATGCAAGTTTCTTCTATGTTTTACCCCTCCTACTCACCCAAGTTCCACTCTTTAGATTGGCATACCTTTTGTTGGATTGATGAATTTTTGCACATTGTTTCATATTTTTATTCACTTTCCTTAATGATATGTATCAATCTATATCAATTTTCTAAATTGTGCATATTATTCTATTGGTCAGATGCATTATAACTTAATTCATGATGATGGCCAATTAGTTGATAATTTTTTCAAAATAATAATTTTACATGGCCATCCTTAAAAAATCTAAAAAAGTTGAAATTTAGATAAAAAAAAGATGAACGCTAAACTTGTAATTGTTACTCACAGGCATGTAGATTTTTTAAAGAAATTAATCATTTTTTCTTAGCTAATGTAGTGCAATGACATTTTATGAAAAAGATACTTTCTTAAAGACCTTTTGTGATCCCAAGTTCACACAATTCAAGATTATTTTTGCGCTAAGAATAAAAGTAAAGTGTGTGGGAGTGTATTTTCAGATCACATAAATCTGCCAGCATTGAAGCATGTGATTTGTCAGTGTTGCTTTACATCTTTACAATCTGATTGTTAATATTTTAAATAACATTCTTTACATTCAGAACACAGCCTATCATTTATTTAAAAAAATTTTTAAAAAATTCTTGATTTTATTTAGTGAGTTTCTTTTAGACCTCTGAGAAGTTGTGAATTACATAATAAGCATGGCATATCATTGTGGTTATTTAAAACTTTGTTGTGCCATGTTATCACAACAAATACCATTTATTTTCTGGTGTGGTTTCTAGTGTTAGCGCATAACAAACATCTCTTACTGGATACTTGGAATGCGTTGTTATGAGATCTGAAAAGAGTTTAGATTATAACAGCCTATGTTAAGTGACAGCAAAAGAGTCACAGATTCATTTGGTGGAATTTATTTTAAAAATATTATGCCCATATAATCTGTCCAGAGTTTGACACTCATATCTATTTACCAGCTAGAGAGTTGGATAACCATGAAGCAAGCATAAAAGGCAGATTTGAACTCATTCAACCAGCACTAAAATGATAGTGCTGGTGGTTTCTTGAGATGTTTACATTATTTAAAATTTTGAGCCTGTTGAGATTTATTAATATTTTAATATCACACTATTTTAAATTTGAATTAAATGTGATTTTACTGCATATGCACACATACAGACATATAATAATATGTATGTCTATATATAGAGGTGACATTATCCATTATGTTAATATTTTACAGTAACAACTCATGTCCAATAATAAGATAATAGGATGCTGTGATATGAACTGTTTGACATGATTTTACTCGTTTTCTCATTGCTTATAAATACAGCCTGACTTTAGAAATCAATTTATATGTGTGTATAGTCATACATATCCATACGTATGTAAGCATGATGAGTATGTTGTGTTGCATTTATAAGATTACTAGGCATTCTAATTTATTATCTAATTCAATTACTGTCATATGTAGCATTAAGAACTATGAAGGAACAGACTTTTAAAGTGATTAGAAGTCCATTAACCATCCCTACCTCCCCCCAAAACCCCCGCTACTCTTCCCAGCCTCTGGTAACCATGTTTCTACTCTCTATGTCCATAAGTTGAGTTATTTTAATTTTCAGGTCCCATAGATAAGTGAGAACATGTGATGTTTGCCTTTATGTGTCTGGCTTATTTTATTTAACCTAATAATCTCCAGAAATTAAAAAATTAAAAAAATTAAAACATAAAACAGATTAGACAATAAAGATAAATATTTTAGTTAGTTCTAAGGAGAATTTGTCTTATTTTAGTCTATTTCCAAGAAATAATTTAAAACATGAATATTATTGCTAAGTCTTAGCACTGACTTGCACATTTAGACAACCATGTAGCTTTTAGCCATTTATTATTTTTTTGTTATAATTTTCCAGTATTTTAGGATTTGAAGAGATGTCCATATCAATAATCAAATAATTCAAAACATTAATTAAAGTGTATTTTATAGTTATTCCAACTCCATGAATATTTTTTGTAATATATCAAAGTAAACATTACTAAATCGAAGATTTTTAATGTACAGATTTTGTCTTACAGATTGAAATTATTTAATTTGAAGCATCTCATGTGTCTCCACAGAACTACATGTAATCCATTGTTAGCGTCCAATCTTCCCTAGATGTCCAATTATTTGAGATAATGGTTTCCATTTGTAGGTAACAGCATAATTACAATGACCGTATTTCCCAAATCTCCTTCTCAGATACTTACTTTTATTCTCTACTTTCACTGAATTCTTTATCTCATTCCAATTCTAATATATTATTCTCTTTTTCTGGATCATCTGACCCAAAAGCAGAAGACCAACCTTTATAAAAAAATTTTCCTCCAAAACGTGGTTTTAAATAGCTGTGTTAAGTAGGCATTTCTTTGTGATTTATGGTTAATGGAAGGTTACCTTGAAGCATAGCATGAAATTGAGTATTATACAACCTTGTTCATTGAAGATAGTAAAATCTTTTTCACCACCACCAATTTCTCCCTGACCAACATTTTCCCAGCCTCCCAGTCTGAACAACATGTGACCCCAGTTCTTTCTGTGTGGGTCCCCTTCGTAAGACTCTTCCTTTCAACCACAGTCTTCGGCTGATTAAAAATTCAGATTTCTCCTTGCAAAGTAGTTCTCACATCTCTACCTTTTCAGACCAGCCCATTAAAGAAAGGCTTCTAGAATGGTACATTTTACATGTCAGCTTAACTAGGTCATGAGGTGCTCAGATAGTCAAGCTTTATTCTGGGTCTTTGTGAGTGTTTTGAGGGTGAGATTAATGTTTATATTAGTAGATTTTAATGAATTAGATTAACATTTAAATCAGTAAAATAAAGGTGATGGTGCTTCATAATGTGGGTGGGCCTCCTCTAATCAGCTGAAGGTCTGATTAGAACAAAGAGACCACCTCTCTCCTGGGTAAAAAAGAATTTTCCAGCTGACTACTTTATGATTTGTTATGAACCCAATGCTTGAACTCCCCAGCATTCCTATATTAAAATCCTAATATGATGGTATTAGAAAGAAGGAATTAGAGAGGTTACTAGGATTAGATGAGGTCATGAGGATGGGGCCATCATAAATGGGATTAGTGCCCCATTGGAGTACCAAGAGAGCGTGCTTCCTCTCTTCACCATGTGAGGGCACCACTAGAAGACTGTCATCCATTAACCAGGAGTTGGGCCCTCACTAGACACTGAATCTGCCAGTGTCCTAGTTTGAACTTCTCAGCCTCTAGACCTATAAGAAATAAAATTTGTTCAAGCCATTGCCATACAGTTCACAGTATTTCATTACAGCATCCTGAGTTGACTAATAAGACTTCATCTGTAGCATTGTCTCTCTCTGGGTCTCTGACACCACCACCAGCCTCCATAATCCCATGATCCAAATCTTTTATTTTTTAAATTGTGTGGATACAGGAGGTGTATACATTTACGGGGTACATAACATATTTTGATACAGGCATACAATGTGTAATAATCACATCAGGGTAAATGGGGTATCCATCACCTCAAGCACTTACTCTTTCTTTTTGATAACAAACAATTCAGTTACACTCTTTTAATTATTTTTCAATGAACAATATTATTGACTGTAGTCACCCTGTTGGGCTATCAAATACTAGATCTTATTCATTTTCTCTAACTGTATTTTTGTACCCATTAACCATTTCCTTTTCCCTTTGACTACTCTTTCCAGTGTCTATAAACTATCATGCTATTCTCTATTTTCATGGGTTCAATTGTTTTAATCTTTTAGCACCCACAAATAAGTGAGACCATGTGAAGTTTGTCTTTCTGTGGCTAGCTTATTTTGCTTAACAAAATGACCTCCATCCATGTTGTTGCAGATGACAGAATCTCATTATTTTATATTGCTGAATAGTACTCCATTGTGTATATGGACTACATTTTCTTTATCCATTCTTCCGTTTAGGAATACTTATGTTGCTTCAAAATTTTGGCTATTGTGAATAGTGATGCAGTAACATGGGAGTGCAGGTGTTTCTTTGATATATTGCTTTTTTTTTTTCTTTTGGGTATATATCTAGCAGTAGGATTGCTGGATCATATTTTACATGTCAGCTTAAATAGGCCATGAAGTTTCCAGATAATAAAGCAAACTTTATACCGGGTCTTTGTGAGTTTTTCTGGGGGGTGAGATTAACATTTAAATTAGTTTAAATTTTAACTAATATTTTAGTTTTTTGAGGAATGTCCAAACTATTCTCTATAGTGCTTGTACTAATTTACATTCCCATCTACAGTATACAAGTGTTGCCTTTTCTCCACATCCTCACCAGCATCTTTTAGTGTCTGTCTTTTCGTTACAAGCCATTTTCACTGGGGTGAGATGATACTTCATTGTAGTTTTGATTTGCATTTTTCTGACAGTAAGCAATGTTGAGCACCTTTTCATATGCCTATTTGCCTTTTGAATGCCTTCTGTTGAGGAGTGTTTATTCAGTTCTTTTGCCCATTTTTTGATCGGATTAGATTTTTTCCTATAGAGTTGTTTGAGCTTCTTATATATTCTGGTTTTTAATCTTTTGTCAGACGTTTAATTTGTGAATATTTTCTCCCATTTTGTGGATTTCTCTTCATTTCATTGATTGTATCCTTTACTGTGTATCATGCACCAATTTTTTAATAATAAATCTCTGTGTGTGTGTGTGTGTGTGTGTGTCTGTGTGTGTGTGAATCTTACTGGTTCTGTTCTCTGGAGAATACTGACTAATACAGTCTCTTCAATCCCCTCCTACGACCCACGAAGCTGTTTTGCTTTCGAAAGGAGACACCTGCTATGGGCTCTTAAATTTGCAGACTTTAATGTTATCATAGTCTTAGTTATGTGCACTTTCTCATCGATCTCTAAGGGAAAAAGGGACTATATAGCAATTTGTTTTCATGCTGATATTAATTATGCTGACTCCCTATCTACCTCCCTGCCCCTGCCTGAGTCAAGAAATGTTTTCATAAGAGGTTTTTTAAAATGTTTTTAACTGAGCTTAGTTTACATGTTTTTATTTTAAAGAGATACTTACTCTAACTTTATTCTTATGGGTTGCCTTCTTTAAAAAAATGAGTGTCTAATTTAAGTTTAAATTGTATGTGTCCAACGAGAAGGTTGCAGGTGCTGAGAACTTGAAAAATTTGATTGTGATTTGTCCAAATGCAGTAGCACGCTCTACAATTCTCAGGGTCCCAGAATCCGGAGAAAATCAATAAAATGATCAGCTTGTGTCACTCAGGAGGCTATGTTGCTGGACCATAAAAGACAAGTCCCAGTAAATGCTTTTGCATCATCTCCTTCTGATGCAGTGATGTAGAGATCGCAGTATAATACAGGAAAATAACTAGAAATATATTTTGTTAGTATATTTTTTGGGAGAATGGTAGTATCTGCTACAATTTTCAGTAGCACTTTAAAGTAGAGTTTATCAACCTCAGCATTGTTGAGCTCCTCCTTGCTAGGGGAGGAGGAGTGGAAGGAAGAAAGGAGGAAAGAAGGGACGGAAAGGAAAAAAGGGAGGAAACAGGGAAGGAGGAAGGGAGGGAGGGAGGGAAGAGAGGAAATTAGTTGTAAAGGGAGATGCAGATAAATGTCCACTTAACACAGACACTTCACTTTGTGGCATTGCTCTGGTTTTAACATCTTTCTTAGGGAAACATCCATCAATTAAAAATTACATTTAACTTTCATGCTTAAATTATTTTTTTCAGAATTAAGGACTCTTAAAACATTTTCATTACAGTATTCACCATTCCTTTGAGAAGTGAGTTTTCAAAGACATTTGTCGGTTTCCCTGACCCACCTACTGGGGGGTGTAAGACAGCTACTGCAAGAAAAGATTATTTTGAAAAAGAATGCTGGGTCCATTTTCCTACAGGGGGTTGTGAGAGCTTATGACTTACTTCTGATCACTCAAATAAAAGTCATTGCTTTAAGTAACTTACGATAATGCCCTCAATAGTATTCACAGGCAACTTCAAGTGTTATTTTTTAAGAAGGTGAAGGTCTCTTATTTCTTTCTTACTTTACATAGGTTTATTTTTCTTATTTACCTCTTATAGATATGCATCATATATTTCCTTAATAAGACTTTATAAATCTCTGAGCATACCTTCGAAGATTTTGGTTTAAGGATCAAAAAAATCAAATAAAATCAATATTTTATATTATGATATGCAAGGTTGTATGCGGAGTGCCTTAGTGGATAGTCAATTCTGTGAGTCCTCAGAGATTTCAATATAATCTGAAAGGCAACATTAAAGGCAAAGTTGGGAACGTGAGAGAACGAAGGGTGGGAAGTGTGGAGAGAAAATTTTAACAGCTAATCACAACAGGGCAGAAAGCACAGGTCGGAGTGGATGTGGTGACGCATGATTACTGGCAAAATATATGGTTTTCCTGCTATAAAATTTTGAAGATTCTAAGTTTAAGAAATTTGAATATAATTAATATCTCACATTGAGGTAGTCTAGATAGGGTGGTCATAGTCTCCTGGAGAAAACAAGAAACTTGTCAAACAGATAGAAAGAACAAACCACCCAACCGTACCCAGAGCACATCCTGATCTTGTAGTAACAAAATCCTACAGCAAAGAGGTAGAGGAACTGAAGGGAAAGTCCCCAAACTCACAGCAGCACAGAAACCCTGAGCAGCCCATTCTGATCAGCTGACAGAGTGTATTCTTGCTGTGCAATCAACTCTCTTGCTCGTTCTTACTTTAGACTCACTCACAAATTCTTTTGTGTCTCGAAGCAAAGAACCTGAATTGGCGCACCCACAACGGAAATATCTTTTCTCTTTGTCTCTCCATTTCCAACCCACTGTCTCTGCAGCTAAGTGTTGTTCTCCAGATTTCTTCGTGGTTACAAATAGGTAAGAGTTTCAACATTTGGGTTTAGATAATACTATCACAACAAGTTGTCAAGGACAAACACTGAGTTCTCGGAAAGCGATGGGATTCTGAAACACACACAGATCCAAAATACATATTTAAAAGAGTGGTAACTGCTTTACAAGTGTGAAGTTTTACATTTTTCTCATTTGGATGAGCTTGAAAGATGTGAAAACATGTCTTAGTTATATCAGTATGCCAGTTATTGGCATTCTCTTCAATATTTGTTGTATACTATGGATAATTATTGACCCTTTTTCCCCCAGATCATAAGTTCTTCTGAGAATGTCCATTCCGTGTTCTAAAGTGAACTACCAATTTATTATTATTTCTTTCTTTTCTATGTGTAGATTTTTCTTGTCTTTTCTTTCCCACAACTGTGAATTTGTCTTCTCTTTTATTTTTATCCTAAAGTTACTGTTTTTAATCCTTTGCCCGCAAATGAATAATTCTCCCCTCAAGCATCCAAGGAAGTAGATTTATTCGTGTGTTCTGTGTAATGATTTTCTTTCATTTGTCACTTCTTGAAATTTTTCTGTTTTCTTACTCTCAGGTAACATTTCTCCACTTCGTCTCTTCCACACCACAAAATGATGCATTTTGAAAAGTGATTTTTTTTCCACTTTTCTGTTAAGTGAGGAAGTAACAATGTGCCTTAAAGTTGCAGTTATAAGACTCTTGCCAGTGTCTTCTTTTAAGAATTTATGCAACTATTTACTTCTGCGAACTCTTACAGGTTAGCTGATTCCCTCCCTCTTGGTAGAAATCTTGAATGTGTATTTCTAAGGTAAATATAACTATATATTTAATAAATATAAAAGGCTTTATTAAAAGTTAAAAATATTCCACTTTCTGCATAATTTTTAAACTTACACTGCTAATGGGCTTATAATGGCTGACTAATGGTAAGACTATTTTTTAATGACTTTCTGAGATACTACATTTCTATTTCTAATTTTTCCTGGTTTACATGATAAGAACTTGTCAGGACAACTCTTCTGCTCGGTCATGTTTCTTTTATACACAGACATTTATTCATCCACCAAATAGTTACTGAGGACCTATTATGTGCCATACAAGAGGCTAGAGGCTGGGTGTAAGTAGTTAGGTATAGAGATCTGGTCCCACCCCCATGGGGTTAACAGTGTAGTTAGAGTGACAGTCTTGAAATCAATAAACCAATAAATATTCCATGTAACTGAATCTACCCTGATTTTCCATTGGCGGGAGATGCAATTCCTTTTTACCCCCATAGCTATTTGCTCTCCCCATTTCCCACAATAATTATTGCTGTCACTTATTGAGAGGTTACTATGCCAGAGACTTTTGTTAAGTCTTCTAATTACATTATCTCATCTGATCCCCAGACACCCTACAAGATCTAGCATTATTATATGCAGTCTACAGACGTGGAAACTGAGTCTGGGAATGGCTAAGTGTTATTGTGAAAGCAGACTGTGAAGGTGAAGTCAAACCCAGGTCATCCACAGATCTCCTTGAGCCTGAATGAATTCACTTGACTCCTTCCTGTTACTGCCAGACAAATAGCCACTTCCTTTTTCTAACAGAGACCTTCTATCTCCAATCAATTCGAGGACCTTTGTTTTCCCCAAAACCACTAATACGTGTTTTGGGCAACTTCACTAAGATTTGTCCAGTCATTTATTTATTTTTTACTCTTGTCATTTATTTTTTACTCACTTGTGTGCTTGACAGTCCAACAGCACAAATAAGCACTTGTTCACCACAGATGCTTTCAGGTAGAGAGGCTCAGTAAATATTTGTTGCCTTAAAGAATGTGAGAAAAATAAACTGATTAAGACACTTTTTCTTGTTTAGAAGGACCACACAGTCCAAATGAACCCAAGAACATCTTATCCAATATAAGGCAAAATGTGTCATTAGAGGGATAAAAAGGAACTAATGGCCTGGATTTCAGGCTCAGAAGTTAAGGAGGAATCCCTAAAGGTATAAAAATGGAAATTGAGTTCCAAAGATTAATTTGAGAAGACGTGAGAAGTGCTGGAGGAGTACATGCTCAGATGACGATAGCGGAATTTAGAGTGCTTCAGCTTTGCACTGTTGATCTGGGTTAGGGAGTTGTTTGTCGTGAAGGGTTGTCTTGGGTGTTGTAGAATGTTGACCAGCATCCTGGCCTCTACCCACTTGATGCCAGTAGCTCATCTCATGCCCAAGGGGCAACAACCAAACGTATCTCCAGACATTGCCAAATGTTTCCCTGGGGCTAAAATCACCCCTGGTAGAGAACCCCACTGGCCTGATATTTAAACATGTTTCAATGGAGTTGTGAAGATTAGAGATAAGTAATAAGCTTGAGAACCAGATTGAGTGACACCATTATCAGAAGGAAACTGGAATCAATGACAAGGAAAGGTTTTGCTCAATGAATTAAGGGATTTCACAGTATGATTTGACTCATTGGGCTGATTTCCAAAGGAGAACAACTTCAGATATTAATTTCCGAAGAATTGGCGCTTGAGAGGAACAGTTGTGTTGTCTACATCAAGGTCATTCTTCTTGTCCCTCTCATGAGAGCTGTCACTTGATATCTTGGATATGTATGTATGTGTTTCTATGTACACTTTATTAACTTGGAATAAGAAAGCAGGTTGTATCAGACAATACCAGTGCTCATAAGTCTGAGGAAGCTGTTTCTGTAAGCGCTCTTAGATGATGAACATGTCTGCTTCTTATTAGGTAGTGAATTTGAATGGAAACTCTCTTAGCATTGATAATCCATTTTTTAAATATCTTTTATTGAACTCTGTTTCCCCCATGCTCACATCAAGTGAATGTGTTCAATCCAGCTCCCTAATTACTGAAAGCCTGGACAACACTAGGTGAAATAAGGTAAAACACAGTTCTTGATCTCAAGAAAGCAGCATTGCTCATGAGGTTGGAAGTTACCTGCATTTGAGTTTGTGTGTTGTTACTTGACAGCCTTGTGACATTGAGGAGGTTATTCAGCTTTTGTTAGCAGTGGTTGTTTTTACCTTAGAGTGGGGATGATACTGGTAACACAGTCTTAGAGCTGTCGAGACCAGGGGAGTGAGTGACCACAGTTCGTTGCGTCTGTGCCCATCTTGTTGCTGGGGAGGGGAGCATCATGATTTGCAGATTACCAGGTAGGTACTGTCTATCAGTGATTGTAACAGTAGGGCCAGAGGACTCCTTTTCAAAATGTGTGGGGTAGAATGGAGAAATGTGTCTTAGTAGAAGGGAATCCCCCAAAACACTGATAGGTGAGTGTAAGAGGGAAGGGATAGGAAAGAAAGACAGCTAATGCAGCCACTGTAAATCATTCACTATTTTTATTTTTGAGACAGAGTCTTGTTTTGTTTCTCAGGGTGGAGTGTAGTGGCATGATCTCAGCTCACTGCAACCTCCGCCTCAAGTGATTGTCCTGCCTCAGCCTCCTGAGTAGCTGGGTTTACAGATGTGCACCACCATGCTTGGCATTTTTTTTTCTTTTTGTATTTTTAGTAGAGACAGGGTTTCATCATGTTGGTCAGGTGGGTCTTGAACTCCTGACCTCGTGATCTGCCAACCTGGGCCTCCCAAAGTGCTGGGATTACAGGTGTGAGCCACCACTCCTGGCTAAACATGTACCTTTGAGTTATCCCACTCAAGGGAGGAGAAAGTTGGGGTATTTATACAAATTCTGTCAGTTATCACTGAGGATATTTTTTCCAAGGAGTGAGAATTATCTGGCATGTCTGGGTATGATGTCAGACATACTAGATTATGGCAGAATGGATAGGGTTGCCAGACATAAAAATTAATAGTACAGGATGCCCAGTTAAATTTGAATTTTGGATGAACTGCTATTTTTTTTCCATTTATGTAGGTACGGCCCATGCAATATTTGGGACATACATACACTAAAATATTACCTCTTGCTTATCTGCAATTCAAATTTAACTGGGCATCCTGCATTTTCCCTGGCAACTCTGAGTGGATGCTAGTTGCCAGAGAAAGTTGTTAAGCAAGCATATGCAGTTCCTGGCAGTTGAAACTCACACTGGCATGCAGCGAAAGGGTAAGGCTTGAGAGAACACAGGTGAGGCACCATCTGCCCACCGCCTTGGACATAAGCGTAGGTGCTAGTGTCTGAATAGCCTCCATAACATTTATAACTGGCCATGAATATCTTGGCTTACACTGCTAGCTCAGGGTTGGGTGCAGGGCAGTCAGACTCAGGGCATCAGTCTTGGTTAATCCCTGGAGATACTGAGAATGAGGTGTTTTCTTTTGACCTCAGTTTCTATGTTGGAATTATTTAAACCTGAAACAAACTTTCCTGATCTCAGGTAAGAAATCTCATATAGCGTGAGCACCTTAGAATTCTGCCTACTACACTATCTTGGAAAGGAGCTAAAGAGGGGAGGGGTTGGGATTAGGAGACTCCAAACAATTATTACCCAAGAGTGAGCAGTACTTCTGCACCACTGAATTGTAGCATAAATACAATTTACAACCTCACTAGGTACTAGTTAGGTAACAGATAACTCTCTTACTACATAGTTAGCACTTCATTGGCTTGAAAGCAGCAGGTAATCTCACAAGGTATAGAAACTATTTCTGTATTAAGGCAACGATGGCAGGCCTGGTGGGGCAGAGGGGAGACGTGTCTCATAAAGCGCTCAGTTTTAATAGTACTCAAGAGGCAAAAGAAATCGAAGATACAGAAGGGAGGGCTGTGGTCGACACCACCTTCCCCCATTTTTCCAGGGCTCCCAAGAGTGATACATAGAAACGTGTAGCAGTGAGGGCCTGTCACACCGTGTCAAAGGAAATGTCATCTACAGCTCAGAGCGGAAGGTTTTAGAGCTAGGGCAAACACACCTGGGATGTAGTGAGGCTGGCACTAAATCAAAGCACATTAGAGGAGTTTCTGCAGAAGAGAGGTTAGTCTGAGCACTGTCAGTTTCTCTGGGTTTCCAACCAGGCATGTTACCGAAGAAATTCGTATCAGCCATGTGGACAATTCATCTGTTGATCTCGAAGCAACTGCCAAACTGTCTTCGATACATGACAGCTGGAAGAAATTTTCTTCCCAAATCAGTGATTCAAATACAGGGACTTACTGGATTGGTTAAAGACGGAGAAAGAGTAAAGGGGATGAAGATGTGGAGACCTGTGATGTCAAAGGCAAAAGGAGCTAAGGGAGAGCCGATGAAGAGAATTAAATGAACTTTCAGCAGCTCATAGACACACCTCTGCAGGTTTCAGATATGTCACCTGTCAAGAGTCGTTTTCTTACAGGACATAGTTCACTCTCTTTTGATTATGACAGGTTTACACTTGATTCCAAGCCCTGTTTCCAAACTTGATTTTTATCTTCATTTCTTAAAGCATCGGCTTATCTCAGATAAAGGTAGAGGCTCTCTACACTTGTGATATTTCACATTTTTTCTTTTTTTTTTTTTTTTTTGCCACTGTGACACTTAAATTCATCCTTGCCAATTTACTCTTCAAAACCAGCTCTGTAGAAATATCCACAAAGAATGTAGAGACGAGGGGCGTAGCCTTGGCTGGTCTGAGGCTGTGACATTGTTACCGTGTAATTACTGCTTGCTGTTAACGCCATGTAGAGTACATGAAGCCTGTAAGCTGTTTGCTAAATAAATAACCCTTTTTAACTTAAAGAACAGTTTCTCAAACATTATGGCATTAGCAGATGAGCATTATCAAATAACATGATCTTTTTTTAACTCCCAACTTTTTTTTTGTCCAATGTATTTTTGAAACAAAAAGACATATTGCTTTTGTAATGTGAAACCATTCAATTTAAAAAGTGTGTATACTCTATATGTTACATTATTTTTTTCATGGTACATCTAATTCCTGTGTCTATTTCCATGAATACAGACCTATATTAATGACTGCATATCAGTCATTACATTCATTGAAAAAAATATTTTAGGCCAGGCGCGGTGGCTCACGCCTGTAATCCCAGCACTTTGGGAGGCCGAGGCAGGTGGATCACGAGGTCAAGAGATCGAGACCATCCTGGTCAACATGGTGAAACCCCGTCTCTACTAAAAATACAAAAATTAGCTGGGCATGGTGGCACGTGCCTGTAGTCCCAGCTACTTGGGAGGCTGAGGCAGGAGAATTGCTGGAACCCAGGAGGCGGAGGTTGCGGTGAGCCGAGATCGCGCCATTGCACTCCAGC
>PVKV010018429.1:0-44831 GCA_004027835.1 Alouatta palliata
CCCCCCCGTGTCCCCCTGCCTCTACTCGTGTCCCCTACCGTGTCCCCCTACCTCTCCCTGTGCCCTTGTGGCCTCTGCATCTCTGAGCCTCTTGTGTCTGTGTCTCCTTGCTCCTTCTCTTTCTCCCAGCATGATATGTGGGGAGGGGGCAGGTAGAAGGCCACCCTCTTGAGACCCCTGTCTTTCCAACTAACTGCATAGGCTGAGGTCTGATGAGAGGCCCAGGCTGCACCCTACACCCTTTCATTGGCGCAGCCTGGGCCTGCCCATGACCCCTGGCAGAGTGTGTCGAAGCTCAGACCCCTTTCTTCCTCCCTCCCTCACCACCCATCCCCCATTCCTTTTTTCCCCTGAGCCTAGGGGACCTAGTCCTGCCGCCTGGGGAGCTGTGGGTTTGAAGGTGGCTCCATTTCTGCCTCCTGCCGCCCCTGCACAGAGTCACTGTAATTACATGTGGCTGCAGTTCACCTCTTCCCCAGCGCTCTGGCCGGCTTCTTGTCGCTCTCCTGACTGGAGCCCCTCCCTGCTCCTCACCCCCAGGTTCCTCTGACTCCTCTGCCATCGTCCTCTCTGACCCAGTTTCTCCCGTGCCTCCCCCCGCGCTCTGTATCACAGTGCTCCCTTCTCCATTGCCTCTGTCTCTGCCCCATCTCCATCTTTCTCTCCATCACTGACTTTCGCGCTATTGCTGTGTCTCGCTCCCGTCCCAGGCTGTCTGTCACTGGGTCACTGTGAATCTCTCTTCCACACCCAATCTCCCACAGTCCAATGCTCTATCTCTCTTTGTCTCTAACTCTCACTGTCCCTTTGATTCTCCCTGTCACTCTCAATGCCTGTCCCTATCTCTCCGTCGCTGACCGTCCATCTGTTCTCCCCTTCGCTGTTTCTGCCTCCTCTCCCCACTCTCTTTATACTCTACCATCTCTGCCCCTCCCGACATCACACCCACACGTGCACACACTCACGTGCATGCACACCCTTGCTCACTCCCAGATTGTGGTTTGGGAGCTTTCTATTTTGGAGTCTGTTGCTGTTGTCAGATAGAGTAAGGGCTGGGTAACTGGTGAAAACAGACAAAGAATGAGGGTTCAGTGGGCATGGTGGGCTGTGGGGCGGGGCCCAGGGCTTGGCAAACAGGAGGGCCCCAGGAAAATGGACCTCAGTCATCTGCTTCTTTCCTAGCCCAGACCCTATCCCTCCTTCCTGGGCTGGAGGTAGTAACAGAATCCACTCACCCTGCGGAGGCAGCACCACAGGAGGGCTCTCTGGAGGAGGCGGCAACCTCCATGTCCCAAGGCAATGGCCCTGGGGTCCCCCAGGCCTTGGACAGCACTGACTTCGATGTCCCCACAGAAGCTGTGACATGTGAGTCCTAGGGGACCAGGAGGTTGGATGGCAACATGTAGGGATTGCACTAGGGAACTCAATGCAAATGGGTTGGCAGAAATGGGTGCACTCACTTGGCCAGGACCTTGAGGGTGGCAGCATGGCAGCAAAAAGAGGTAGGGCACTGTCACTGTGCTGTCTGTCAAGGGCAGACCTCCACTGCAAAATGACTAGAAAGCAGGAGTACAGGCAGGCTCCAGGCAAAATGGCTCAGGACAGAGAGCTGCCGGGAGAGAGGCGCCCCCGGCCTCAGGAAGAGAGCCTCGGGGCTGGCGTGGGGCAGCGAGCCAGAGCCTGACATAGCCCCATCCTTCCGGGAATCAAGGGTAGAAGGAAGAAGCCCCCAGTTGCTCTGGGGGGCAAATAGAACAAAATTCAGCTCCATTCCCAGGCCTTGCTCAAGTTCTCCAAGGAGGTCCTGGGAGGGAGAGAATTTTCCACCTTCACCCTCAAGAACAGGAGAAGCAACAGCTGGGATCATTTTTATAAATAACGAGGATTTGCCTACCTCTATAGACGCACTTTTGCTTTCCAACTTTCTTTCCCTGAGTGGGCTCACTTGCTCGCCTAATCAGCCTGTAGTGAGGCAGCAGGATGGCTATGCCAAGCCCATTTTACAGACGAGGGAACAGGCACAGAGAACCACCCACCCTGGTCACAAGGTCTCCCGGGAAACTCAGGTCTCCCGGCCCAGCACTCTTCTAGTGTCTGCCTGCATGCCCAGCTGGCATGGTCGGGCGGGCAGCTTCCTCCAGCCAGGGCATCTGGGGCTAAGTTGGACTCCCTGGAGGTCAGGGTTACTCTCCTGCTAGTGCACGGCCCTTGGTCTCCTCCAGCACACCCACCAGCAGAATTGAAAGAGCTCAGTGCCGTGGCTGTGGAGGAGGGGGTCTGGTGGGAATGGGACAGACGCTTCTGTGTCTATGAGCCCTGAGTGTTTGCTCTGTGACTCAGCCCCCATGGCCACCCCCACGGCCATGGCCACAGGCAAGCTCTGTGTCTGTCCACATCTCCCAGATCCCTCAGCTCACCGCACACTCCCACCCTCTGGTCACGGCACCCATGTTTAGGCAGCAGGGCAAGGGGCACCGAAGCTGGCCAAGGACTCGGCCTAGTCACCCTGTGTGGGGCCAGAAGGTGGGAGCCCGATGATTCAGGCCTGGCCACTTCCCATAGCCTTACCCCTGTTTACCCAGATGCAGACACCAGCCACACCTCTTGCTAGAGGCTCCCAGCATGGAGCCTCTCCAGAACCCTGGCTCCCACCCTCCCCCTGACCCCCGACCGTGTCCTCAGCTCCTTTCTCCCAATCTTCATGCCCTCCTCGATTCAGTTCCCAGCTACGGGACTTCTGGCAAGCTTTCCCCCTCTGGGCCTCCGTTTTCTCATCTGTGAAATGGGGCCAGTAGCAGATCTCTTGTGATGCCTAAAGAAGCTGCTCCACCTAAAGCTGCCAGCACTGTGCCTGGGACATAATACCTGCCCGAAACACGCACGCCACCAGTCATGAGTGACTGTCATGATAGTAGCAGCTTATTCCTTGGTCGCTTGTCTCCTAGCCCCCTGCTGGCCTCTGCCCTCTGAGCCCAGCTCTTAATCTCTAAGCTGGTCCCCTATCTGACACTTGCCAGCTGTGTGACCTTGGGCCTCTGCCTCTCTGGGACTCAGTTTCCTCATCAGTAAAAGAAGGCTAGCGATACCGAGGGGATCCGTGAGCAGCAAGTACCTAGAAGGGCTGGTGTGTGGGAAGCTGGTGTGCGGGAAGCTGGTGTGCGATGCTGTGACTGCTGCCACCTCCTCGGCCAAGGGGGGCACCAAGGCCACGCTCCCCTCTCCTTGGGCTCCAGGACCCCCAAGATACCTCGCTCCTACACAATTCACATACACAGTCCAGGCCTGGAAGGAGATGGGGATCCAGACTCCAGCTCCTGAGGGACTGAAGTGCCCTACATTTCCAGAGGGTCCTTGGAGCCACAGGGTCCTGCCCAGGAGTGAGGAGTCCTTCCCAGCTGAGGAGCCCCAGAGCTCTCAGTGACTCTTCCTCAGACCCTCCCTACTCACTGCACCATACACACCTCCCCTCATCTCATGAGAATAGAACTGAGCCAGCCAGTTCTCACCCAGAACTGAACATCCCTGAGTGAGGTGCAGGAAGGAACTCGGGGCTTGGGGGATCTCCAGGGTCACCTTGCCTGCACCCCATTGATCAAGCTGAAATTTGGTCCCTCAGCCTGCAGTGGGGACCCAGGACTCCTGGCTTTGGGGATCTCCCCACTGCCCTTCCTCTTGTCTTCTTCCCTCCCTCTTCTCCCAGACCCCAAGGCCCCTCTCCAAACTCTCTGCCAGCTGCCCACAGAGGCAGGATGGGGTTGGGGGTTCAGAGAGCAGAGGTTCGAGTTAAGGCAGCAGGAGGAAGGAGCTGGAGGTAGAGGGGCTGCAGTGAGGAGCCCCTGGATTCCAGGGCCAGGCGTTCATCTCCAAACAGATGTTTCCAATAAATCACCCAGTGCGCCAAGGGCAATAACAGCTGGGGGCTTGGCAGAGGCCAAGGTGAAGGTTAACTGCTTCACTGCTATCTTCCCTACCCCAGCCAAACAACCCCTCTTCCCCAGCACCGCCACCACCACCACTCTGCCGAAACCCCTGGATGACAAGAGCAGGAGAATGGACTTTGTGTGAGGAATGAAGGAGAGGTCCAGGGCTCCGAGCCCCTCCCCTTGTACGTCTGTCATTTCTGGACTGAGCACTGAACTGAGAGTCAGGAGCTAGGTCCAACTCAATTTCATGGCATGGCTCTGGACTAAACTTTCTTCCCTCTGGGCCTTAGTTTCCCCATCTGCAGGATATAGGTATGGCTGGGTGCTTTGGGGTGTATGTAAGAATGAAGCAGGCAGGATTTGAGCACAGCTCTGGGGACTGAATGACCTCCACCCTTTTCCCATCACCCTTTCTCTTCATCTCTCCAGGTCAGCCTCAGGGGAACCCCTTGGGCTGCACCCCATTACTGCCGAATGGCTCTGGCCACCCCTCAGAGCTGGGCAGCACCAGACGGGCGGGGAACGGTGCCCTGAGTGTCCCCAAGGCCCATCGGAAGTTGCAGACACACCCATCTCTCGCCAGCCAGGGCAGCAAGAAGAGTAAGAGCAGCACCAAATCCACCGCCTCCCAGATCCCCCTCCAGGCACAGGAAGGTAAGCACCCCATCCCATCTCTCCTTGGGGAGGCCTCCAAAACCAGGTTTCTGGATGCAGGACCCAAGGGCCTGCAGGAGCACCCTCACCAGGCTGCTGCTGAGAAATGCAGGATCTCAACCTCCTTCCAAGCCTACTGGATTGGACTCTGGTGGGGATTAACAAGCCCTGCAGGGAACCTGATGCATGATCAAATCACAGAATCTGGAAAAGTGCATTTGCTGGGTAAACTGAGGCATAGCTACCTCCTCAAGCCTGCCCCCGCCCCCCCCCCCGCCCCTCCCATCCTTGCTTTCCCAGAACTGCTGTAACAAGCAACGGAGCCAACTGGATTGATCCATCTTAAGCCACTCTGTTTCTGGAAACAGAAATTTTCTGTCTAGGGAGGAAAGAAGACCATGTAGCAGAGCAAAATGGTGCCGGGGCAGGGCTGCAAGGTGCAATGGGAGGTCAGAGGATCCAGACTCCCAGACAGCTGTTGCGCCTGCAACACAAAGATCCTCTGTAGGGCTGCAGGACAGCCAGCCCCCTCCATCAGGTGAACATGGCTCACAGCTGTCTGAGCTCAGTGATGGCCTGACCTTCACCCCAGAATGTTCCAGTGGTTCCTGTCTTTGTGGAGAGACACTGGCCTGGGCATCTGCAAATGGATTCAGTTTACACATTTGCACGTAACATGCTTAGAAACATTCCCACTCTGCAGAGTAGATTCTGCCCAACAGTTTTTTTGATTTTTTTTTTTTTTCTGAGATGGAATCTTGCTCCGTCCCCCAGGCTGGAGTGCAGTGGTGCAGTCTCGGCTCACTGCAACCTCTGCCTTCTGGATTCAAGCGATTCTTCTTCCTCAGTCTCCCAGGCGTGTGCTACCATGCCCAGCTAATTTTTGTATTTTTAGTAGAGACAGGGTTTCACCATGTTGCTCAGGCTGGTCTCAAACTCCGGACCTTGTGATCCACCCGCTTCTGTCTTCCAAAGTGCTGGGATTACAGGCATGAGCCACTTTGCCCAGCCCCAATAGTCTTAGTTATGAAGGAGCCATTTATTCATTTAAAATGTCCTAGCTGGGCATGGTGGCTCAGGCCTGTAATCCCAGCACTTTGGGAGGCCGAGGCGGGTGGATCACCTGAGCTCAGGAGTTCGAGACCAGCTTAGCCAACATGATGAAACGCTGTCTCTACTAAAAATACAAAAAAATTAGCCAGGCATGGAGGTGGGCGCTTATAATCCCAGCTACTCAGGAGGCTGAGGCACAAGAATCGCTTGAACCCAGCAGGCAGAGGTTGCAGTGAGCCCAGTTTGCGCCATTCCACTCCAATCTGGGCAACAAGAGCGAAACTTCATCTCAAAGCAAAATAAAATGAAATGTCCTAGGCACCTGCTATGTGCTGGATACCTGGTTCATGCCATCATAAAGCTCTCATGAGAGAGATAGGTAATCACCATACGAGGTGATAAGTGCAGTGATAAAGTCACAAAGAGGGTTCTGTGAACGCAGGCGGACACTCACACCAGCCCAGAAATCTGGGGAGGGAATCCTGGGAAGGCTTGGAGGCAATGTCTGAGCATGCCTTAAAAGATGAGAGGGAGGCTCCAGCCAGGACAGCACAGAGGTGAGAAATGGCCAGTGTGGCTGAAGGGTGAAGTGCCAAAGGTGAGACTCCTGGCAGGCAGGGGTCCTGGGAGGTCCTTACCAACCAGACAGTGAACTTAGACTACGTGGAGAGCAGTAGGGCGCCCCTGAAGGATTTTTAACAAGGTGGTGACCTCATCCAATTTACATTTGAAGAGAACTACCCTATCCAGTTTGAAGAAGGATTGCCAGACCCTAGTGCCTCCACACAGGAATGCAGGAGAACAGGGTTCGACCCTCCTCCGCACAGTGAGTCTCCCAGCGGGCCCCTGGCTAGGAGAACTGCACGCAATGCCCCATGGCCTGGCCCCAGCACATGGAGCGCTGCAGGACAGAGGCTCTAGAGCCAGCAGCCTGGACTCAAGTCCCAGCTCCAGCACCTCCCCGCTGGTGCCCAGCACAGCTTCATGCATTTCTGTTCACTCAGCACCCCTATGTGCCAAGCACTGCTCTAGGGACTTGTAATCTGTCAGTGAACAAAATGGGCAAAGGTGCCTGCCCTGCTGGAGCTTACATATCCAGTAGGAGGAGATGACAATGAACTTGAGGAAACCGTGTGGTACAGTGGGAGGTGATGGCCTCTGGGGGAAGCAGGCAGCCAGGTAGGACCGGGCAGGGAGTGCGAGGCGGAGCCAGCCAGTTGCAGTATTGAGGCCGGTGGTGGAAGGCCTCGGCGAGAGGTGGCATTTGGGCAAAGCAGGAGATGACAGAGTCAGCTGAGCATGTGCCTGTGGCAGGATTGTTCCAGGCAGAGGAATCAGTGCCTGCATGGCCAAGGAGCAGCCAGGAGGCCGGCATGGCCGGAGCAGAGAGATCCGGAGGAGAGGAGTGGGAGAAGAGAACTAAGAGGGCACAGGGACCAGACCACAGGCGGCCTTGGGGGCCACTTCGAGGACTTCAGCTTCTATGGCAAGTGACGTGAGCCATGGGAGCGGTCTGAGCAGAGGAGGGCCAGTATCCAACAGACATTTCTAAAGGATCCCTCTGGTTGCAGTGTGGAGTGGAGATGCTTTGGGGGCGGTGAGCAAAGCCAGGGAGTGGGGAGACCAGTGAGGAGGCTGTTGAAGGTGTCCAGGTGAGAGATGAGCCAGGTGGTAGGATTCTGGGTGTAGACTTAGCTTCTCTCTTTTTTTTTTGAGACAGAGTCTCACTCTTGTTGCCTAGGCTGGACTGCAATGGTGCGATCTCAGCTCACTGCAGCCTCTACCTTCTGGGTTCAAGCGAGTCTCCTGCCTCAGCCTCCCAAGTTAGCTGGGATTACAGGCATGCACCACCACACCTGGCTAATTTTTTGTATTTTTAGTGAAGATAGAGTTTCACCATGTTGGCCAGGCTGGTCTTGAACTCTTGACCTCAGGTGATCCGCCCACCTCGGCCTCCCAGAGTGCTGGGATCAGGCATGAGCCACTGGGCCCAGCCAACTTAACTTCTCTTAACCTCAGTCTCTTCATCTGTGGAGTGGGGCTAGTGATAGCCCCTGCCTCATAGAGTCGTCGTTGGAGGTCTAAATGAATGTAATTCATGCAGAGCACTCAGTACAGTGCCCAGAACAAGTGACACTCCATATGTTGGTTAAATAAACAAACTGGGGTGGCTAACAGCAAGGATGATCCAGACTGCCTGGGCTGGACCCTGCTCTGATGTGCTCAACTGTCTGTGCCTCGGGGTCATCACCTAGGGGACGGACGCGTGAGTTTCATGTGTGCCAGGTGCTTGGCATGGGCAGGCACACAGTGAGCACTCAGCATCCCTGCCGTTGCTACTGCTGCTGGGCCCCCACGCCCCTGGCTGTTTCACACACGCTCTCCCTCCCATCTCCACCGCCCACCCCGCAGACTGCTGTGTCCACTGCATCCTGTCCTGCCTGTTCTGCGAGTTCCTGACGCTATGCAACATCGTCCTGGACTGCGCCACCTGCGGCTCCTGCAGCTCAGAGGACTCGTGCCTCTGCTGCTGCTGCTGCGGCTCCGGTGAGTGTGCTGACTGTGACCTGCCCTGCGACCTAGACTGTGGCATCCTGGATGCCTGCTGCGAGTCCGCAGACTGCCTGGAGATCTGCATGGAGTGCTGTGGGCTCTGCTTCTCCTCCTGAGCCTCTGTTGGGGACTGGGCCAGCCGGGCACCCCTGCAGATTCCAGCGGGGTCCCCCTGAGTGGTGCCAGGCCCAGGACTGTCACACAAGGCTTGAGAAGGCCCCCTGTCCCTGGTCCTCTCTCACCCACCCATGTCCTCTCAGAATGCCAGCCTTGAAAATGGTGGGGGCGTGCTCAGAGGGGCTATTTCAGCCGTGGGTGGTGGGCCCACGGCAGAGAAGCCTGAACTCTTTACTGGGTTACCAGGGACACACATCACCGAAGACCTGGTGGGACAACCTAGGGGTAGGGCTGGGGTGGGGACTGCAGGGGCCAGCCAGGGCTGCAGAACACTGTGAAAGTTACCTGGGGAGGGTGGGTCGGTGGGGCCGTGGCTTTCTACCTCTCCCTGCTCCTGCTGCCCACCTCTCTCCACCACCTCGGGCTTAGAGGACAGCAAATGTGAAAAGAGACGCCCCACCCTCCCTAAGCCAGCCCTCTCCAGTCTCCTATCCTAGGCTTTTGTGGGGGCCTAACCCATGCAGTGACCCCAGAAAGCAGGGCTAGGCGAGGCCTTTGGGTAGGGTGGGAGGGGGAGCAGTATGGAAAAGACTGGAATGGGAAAGGGAGGAAAGGGAGGGAGGGTCTGTTCTATTTGTTGCTGTAAATAAAGATATTTGTCCATCTCAGATTTCCTCAGGACTCATACTAATTTCCATGGGCCATGACTCTCAAAAGCAAACGCTCCTACCACCCCTAAAAAGCACCCATATGGATGAGGCTGCCCTGCCCTCTGGGGGCCCTGCCTCTTCTGCTTTTCTTACCCCAGAAACTGCCCTGCCCTGCACGTTCCCCTCCCTTCTTCACGTTTCCCTCTAAGGGAAGAAGGTAAGTGGGGTACCTTCTCCCACCATTATTTCCCTCTTCCCACCAAAGGGAGGGAAAGCCAGGAGAGGGAAGAGTTAACCTTGGCATGGAATTAATTAACAGCAGATGTGTTCGGGTTTTGATTAATTAATCTCCTGCTGACTCCATCTTCTCCAGCTCTTCCCCATGAAGTCGTTCCAAGGCGTAGGTGACGCCCATGTTGGTACCAGAGGGGTGCCTGGGAGGGGGACAGTTCCAGGCCCAGGGCACCCCAGGCTTGCCCCTGGGCTTCAGTGGAGGCCCGGTTGGGGTTACACACGCAGCCTCAGCCATCTCCCCATTGCCAGGGGTCTGAGAAAGAAGGAAGCTGTGTCAGGACTACAGGGGCCCCCAAGGCCATCCGAGGGGCGGCCGTGGTATGCAGAGGAGGAACCTCAGAAGTGATGGCAGCTGTGAGGACTGCAGGGCTGCAATGGGGGCAGCTGGACCCGGATGTAGGGGGCCAGTTGGACCAGCACCCCCCACACACATCCTGGACCTGAGGAGAGGGCCAGGGGGCATGAGAGGCTCTCAGACAGTTAGGGTGACTTGGAGAAGACTCAGCTGATGAAGGCTTCAGAGGGGACCGCAAGGGTATTGGTGGGCACTGCTTCCAGGAATGAAGGCTTGGAGTGGTTCGGAGGGATTCTGGAAGGAAATGCAGAGTGACTAGTGGAAAGGGCCAGATGAAATCAAACGCTCTTAAGGAATGTCACAGGAGAGAGAGCAGCCCATGGCCTTGGGAGTGGGTTTCATTGCAGCAGGAGGAGGAGGTTCTAAGAGGCAGCCAGAGAACTAGCCCAGCTCCTCCCCATTCCATCCCCACTCACACAGGCCTCACTTCACCAGCTTCAGGGTTTTCTGACCTCTGAGAGTACACAAGAAATTCAGGACACAGAGAGGAAGGGAACTGCCAGGGGTCTCACCATCAAGCCAGTAGAGAGCCCCGGAGGCACCCCCAGTACTCATGTATCTCTTTGTGTGTATTTGCATGTTTTTTAGTTATTGCACGCCCAAGGTACGGAAAGTTTGAAATTCTAATCTGTGCACACACAAGCGTTTACATGTATGTGTTTTCTTTTTTCACAAAAATATGAGGATCCTGTACACACTGCCCCAGACCCTGTTTCTCCCACCTGGCCATGTGTTGAGGAGCTTCCTTCCCAGCACACGGAGAGCTGCCTGAGTCTCCTGGATGGATGTGCCACAGGCCAGGGACCCAGCCCTGCGTAGTCCGCGCTCAAGCGCTTTGTTACAAGGCTGAACGAACACACCCTTTTGCATGAATGAGCTATATCGGCAGAATGTTCGTGAACGTGGGACTGCTGGGCCTGCCATTGACAGGACTGCCCAGCCGTCCTGTGTGAGGGTGTACCAGCCTCGGCTCACTGGGCCTAGGGGGTGTCCACTTCTCCCACTGCCCTGGAGAGACAATGGTGGGAGAGATTAGAATTCGGTCCTCGAGGCTGGGGTCTGAAGGATGTTAGGGAGGCCAGATCGGGGGTGAAGGGGCTTCTGACCAGCTCGATATCTGGTCCAGGTAGGCAGGAAGACCTGCTCCTGGCCCTTCCCGCTCCGCAGGGCTGTGGCAGGAAGAGGCGCCGCTGCAATCCAAACAGCCATTTCCTGCTGCAGGCTCCAGGCTATTTTCTTTAGGACAGTGGCTGAAACCCTAGAGCCTGAGCTGGGTGGGGGCGGGACTGGGGAAGAATTTAGCCAGCCCCCTAAAACACACACACACACACACACACACACACACACACACGCACACACTCTCACACACTGCAAACACACACCCACTTCATGCCTGCGTGCACCCACATACACTCACACAGCCTCTCCAGTCACACACTCAGATACATTCCATAGGCTCATGCATTCCACACCCGCACCACACACACACACACCATATCTGCACACACACACACTCACATGCTGCACACTTCAGAGCCTGCAGCTGCCGCCACCCCTGGCCAGCCTGAGGCTGGGCTGTGGAGATTCACGTCCGTCCATTCCCCCTTCATCCCATGCCTGCCCTGCCTTCCTCACCTCCCCGTCTTTGCCCAGGTGCCCTCATCCCCGCCGGGCAGCAAATGGCATTCATCTAGAGGCTGCCCACCCCCAACCAGGGCAAGACCTGGTTCTGGATCCGTCCCTCTCCTCATGGCCCACCACAGGCTCCTAGGCTCTGCTTTCCAATGGCTGGGTTGAGCCAGGTGACAGTTCTAGGCCTGGCTGTGCTGTGGGCCACCAGGAAGGGGCCCTTTCCTCCCCAGGCCTTAGTTCCCTGTGTGTACGATGGAAGAGCAGGAGACTGCTGCCGTAATGGTGACCACAGTGTCCAGGGAACACCTGCCTCTCTCTGGTCTTCTTTCATCGTTAGAGCAGTGGATCGGCCCGCTTTTGTCCAGGAGCTGTCTTAAGAGGCCACCCCCATCCCCGTTTGATTTAGCCTGTTGTCTAAACCAGGGCAAACACCCCCTGCTTATGGGATAAAAGGTGGTGAGGCCAAGTTAAGCCAGCCCTGGCCAGTACTGTCCATGACCACCCAGTGATCTTGTGCGCCAAACCTAAGAGAGGTGGCCCCATGGCAGAGCAAGTAGCTGAGCGAGGGGCTGCTTTGTGAGGGGTGGGCAATCAGCCAGGGCACTCTGCCTCCAAAGTCTCCATTAGCTTCTCCCTGAATTTGGAACTTGAACTGGCCTGGCCTCTTCTCACACCCAGCGCAGGGCCGGCTGAGCTTGAGGCCCCGTGGCCTCCACGGCTCCAGAGCTGCCAGGACGGAACACCGCTAAGCAGCTCTGACACTGGGCAGAGCAGGTCCACCCCGCCCCATTGCCGTCACCCCCAATAGCTTCACCTGCTCCCCAGGGAGATGGCCCAGTCGTGGGGGCCAGGGCTGGTCCCTGAGGTTTTCAGGGCGACTGCTGCACACACTCCCAGGGCTGAGCAGGGGCAGTGGGACGCTGCTTGTTGACCAAGCTGCGAAAACAGCACAGCCGCCCTTAGGGCTGGGCCTGGGCAAAGAGAGGTGAGGGAGAAGCAGGGACAGGAGGCTCAGGCCACAGTGGGGGAGCAGTGGGTCATGGCGACAGAGCTCACAGACCTGGTCCCTTGTCATCTCTGTGCAGATGCTCCTATCTGCATTCTGACTTTCCTAGGCTGGGGAGCACATGTGGTATGGGATGGCACCCTCAGTCACAGCCCTCTTATCACCCCAGCTGGCCCCTCATCTTTCGCCTCCTCTGGAGAAAAGCCGCCTCCCAGCCCTTTCTTGCCTTTCACCTGGTTTCACGGCTTTTCCCCCCGCCGTTGCCGCCTCCGCATTCACAATCCCTGCCATCTCTGAGTTTGCTTCTTTCTAGGTGCTGGGCACATTTCCTCCTACTGCAGACAGATACAGGTGGAGTGGGAAGGGGTAGACACACTGCACCTGGCATCGTCTCAGTTCTACCCCCTTGGGGCCACATAGCAAAGGCCAGGGAAGCACTCTGATTGGCCCCGCACACGCAACAGGTTCATCCTTGAGCCAATCACGTTGCCAGGGGACAAAGGGCTGTGGCTGGCCAGGCCTCATTGTGGGCTGCCTCTGTGGCCTGGGAGGGTGGGCTACTTGGCCACCCCTCCAGACCCTTATAGAATCAAGGAAAGGAAGCCTCCCAAAGAGGTAGGGGTGCTGTCACAAAAACGGGGGGAAGCTAACAGACTAAAACAATAGAAGTCACTGTGGGGTCAGATGAGCATGGGGGATACAGAGAAGTCCCTGACTAGCGGAGACCTGGCTGGAAACCCCAAGGTGTCAAGTGCAGCTCAGCACATTTGGCTGAAGAACAGAAGGCAAGAATGGCCTTCAAATACCTGTATCTTGGGGAGGAGAGCGAGGCTTATTTTCAGTCTCCAGCAGGTAGGGGTAAGACTGAGAAGCAGACATCACAGACAGTCCCAGCTCCAGGAACAAGAGAACACTCTGCTAGCAAGAACTGCCCCAGGGAGGATGGACCGCCACCGTGGGGGACAGGGCGGGGGTCATCCCTGTTCCAAAGATTGTTCTGGGGGAGCAGGTGTAGATTAGGTCCCTGCCCAGGTATTGGCAGGGTGGCAGAAAGGACAGATGGTGGAGAGTTTTTACAGGCGGTCCCCAAAATTCCTTCTAACTCAGACCTTCCATAGCTAACAACATAGACTGCGGCCATCAGACAAGAGAGAAACACAGGATTGTAGTTGGGGAGATGGAGTGAGATGAAGAAAAGGAGACAGAGACAAGGAGGCAGACAGGACAGTGCGGACAAAGTAAGGCCCTTGAGATGGAGAGGTGAAGCAGGCAGGCTGCAGGCACACGGCCCCTGCCCCTCCCAAGGTCGCCGATGTGGGCTGTGGGGGCAGTGGTGCCCCTCAGCCCAGGTTCCTCCCGGGCATGGAGCCTCCGCAGAGCTGGGCAGCTCGGCATTAATTAGGACCTGTCTAATGGCTCGGAAGATTGGCCAGTTCTAGGGACGCTGATGAATAGAGACCATGCTGAGATTTATTCCTAATTATCTCATTTGTCTCCCCCCATTACTCTTTATGGCCGGGATTTATGGGACTATTAGTGGGGCCCATTCAGGCCGGGAGGAGTGTGAGCCTCGAGATGCTTCATGATAATAACAATAACAACGCTCCCCCTGGCCCGGATGAATGGAGGACTTTCTTCTTGCCCTCCCCATCCCCTGTCCTTGGGACCCCAGACACCAGCTGGCCCCTTGTTCCTCTCCTGTCCGGGACCCCTGGCCCTCAGCCACCTGTGGAGTTCAAGCCTGTGCCCTCCTTGCGTCCTGCACCACCCCAAGGGCTCAAGGTAGTAGTGGGAGGACCTGATTTCAAAGGTAACACCTCTGGGACAAGGTCTGTATCAGTATTGATGTGTTTGGCAGCAAGTAGCAAAGAACCCAAATAACTGTGGCTTCGTCTGTAAGGACATTTATTGTCTCCTTAACTAGAAGTGCAGAAGTGGGTGAGCCCTGAGCTGATTAGGAAACTCAAAGACATCATGAAGGAGCCTAGCTTCCATCCTTCTGCTCCGTCATGCCCAGAATGTGGTCCATGGCTCCTCTCCTAGTCACAAAATGGCTACTGCAGCCCCAAGCATCATGTCCTTACACATGGCATCCCTCAAGAACAAAAAGCATAGGTGGCCTGGGCACGGTGGCTCATGCCTATAATCCTAGCACTTTGGGAGGCCGAGGCGGGTGGATTGCCTGAGCTCAGGAGTTTGGGACCAGCCTGGGCAACATAGCGAAACCCCATCTCTATTAAAATACAAAAAATTAGCCTGGCATGGTGGTGCATGCCTGCGATCCCAGCTACTTGGGACGCTGAGGCACAAGAATCCCTTGAACCTGGGAGGCGTATGTTGCAGTGAGCCGATATCACCCCACTGTACTCCAGCCTGGGCAACAGAGACAGACTCTGTCTCCAAAAAAAAAAAAAAAAAAAAAAAAAAAAAAAAAAAAAAGGGCAGGTGGCAAAGGGGGCCCTTCTTCTCCCTCACCTCTTACCAGAGCAGGGAGGAAACAATTTCCAGAAACCCCTAACAGGCTTCTACTCACATCTTTACCCAGACTGGGTCATTTGCCATGTCAGGTTGGGCTCCTCCGGAAGACAAGAATTGAAATGCAAGTAATTTGTTTAGGAGGGGATTCCAGGAAACACCAGTAGGGGTGTGAGGAGTGTTATCAAACTGGTTACCACCATGGGCAACTGGACATGTGCTTCTGGGGAAACTGTGTTATTTGAAACACTTTTTTTTTTTTTTTAAATGGAGTTTCACTCTGTTGCCCAGGCTGGAGTGCAGTGGCATGATCTCGGCTCACTGCAACCCTCTGCCTCCCAGCTTCAAGCGATTCTTCTGCCTCAGCCTCCTGAGTAGCTGGGATTACAGGCATATGCCATTATGCCCAGCTAATTTTTATATTTTTAGTAGAGATGTGGTTTTACCATCTTGGCCAGGGTGGTCTTGAACTCCTGACCTTGTGATCCACCCGCCTCAGCCTCCCAAAGTGCTGGGATTACAGGCGTGAGCCACCGCGCCCGGCCTGGAAACTATGTTATTTAAAAACAAATCCATGGTCCCTGGTTGAGGACTGTTCCCAGCAGGGAGAGTTCTCTGGCACTCCTAGCCTGCTTGGGCTGTGAAAGAAAGTCCCTGGAGGCAGAAGGGGTCCAGGGTGCTCCTCCCTGAGAAGGACCAGGGAACAGGCAGGAATCAGCAGAGCCTGCCCTCACCTGCCAAAGAGAGTGGTGACTGATGGCCAGACGAACCCAACTCACTGTTGGGCAAGGGGAAAGGGGGCTAGCTTTGGGGACTCAGCCCCAGGGTCTGCCACAGAGCCCCTCCCCACCTCCTCTCCCCTGGACTCTACTACCCAGGCCAGCCATGGGGGATGAGCTTCAGTGTGAGGTGAATGTAGGAACAAACCACATAGAGAAGGCATGTCTCAGCCCCTGTCAGAGGGCTCATGTCAGATGTCTTATCAAGAAGATTCCTGGAAGCCACTGTGTGAAAGTTCTCCAAGCTTCCCATTAGCCAGAACTTAGTCATATGGTCACATTCAGCTGCAAGGGAGGTGTATTAATCCGTGCTCACACTGCTATGAAGAAACAGCTGAGACTGGGTAATTTATAAAGGAAAGAGGTTTAATTGACTCACACTTCTGCATTGCTGGGAAGGCCTCAGGAAACTTACAATTATGGCAGAAGGCAAAGGAGACACAGGCACCTTCTTCACGGGGCGACAGGATGGGGTGAGTGCAAGCAGGGGAAATGCCAGACGCTTATATGTTCATCATCAGATCTCACGAGACTCACTATCATGAAGACAGCATGGCAGGAACTGCTCCCATAATCCAATTACCTCCACCTGGTCCCACCCTTGACACGTGGATTATGGGGATTACAATTCAAGATGAGATTTTGGGTGGGGACACGGCCAAACCATAAGAGGAGGCTAGAAAATGTCATCTTTATTTCTGGGTGGCCACACACCCAGCTGAAATTTCTATTACTGTGGAAGAAAGGGAGACTAAGGCTGGATGTGGTGGCTCATGCCTGTAATCCCAGCACTTTGGAAGGCCTAGGTGGGTGGATCACGAGGCCATGAGTTCAAAACCAGCCTGGCCAGCATGGTGAAACCCCATCTCTACTAAAAATACAAAAATAAACTAGCCAGGCACGGTGGTGCACACCTGTAATCCCAGCTACTGGGGAGGCTGAGGCAGGAGCATCGCTTGAACCCAGGAGGCGGAGGTTGTGGTGAGCAGCTGAGATCATGCCACTGCACTCCAGCCTGGGCAACAGAGTAAGACTCCATCTCAAAAAAGAAAGAAAGACTAGATATGAGGGGACAGCTAGTTGTCTCAACTACCCTACCCAACAGCCATTCACCTCTTCCTTTGTTTTTTTTTTTGAGACAAAATCTCTTTCTGTTGCTCAGGCTGGAGCACAGTGATCCTGCAGCCTCAACCCTGTAGGCGCAAGTGATCCTCCCACCTCAGCCTCCCAAGTAGCTGAGACTAAGCCATGAAGCATAACTAACCCAGCTGATTTTTTACATCTTGTAGAGATGGGGTCTCACTATGTTGTCCAGGCTGCTCTTCAACTCCTGGGCTCAAGTGATCCTCCCATCTCAGCCCCGCACAGTGCTGGAATTACTGGTATGAGCCGCTGTGCCTCACCTTCTTCCTTTTTTTTTTTTCAATCAGCCCCTGATTTAGTTTACTCTCTTCCTAGCAGCCATGAGATTCAGAGAGAGCAGACCCCAGCTCCAGGGGATGAATCATGACTGCAGTAAGCCAGCCATGGTGGTCTCATCCCCCCTGTCAGTGGCCGGTTTGGGAATGAGCATGTGAAACCATCCTGGCCAATGGAACATGAGAGTAAAAGTCTCCAGAGGCTTCTAGGACATCGGACAGGGACATTCCCATTTCTGTCCTAAGTGGTTGTTGTCCGTAACCCAGACAAAACAAGCCACCTTGGACCTATTGAAGGGAGCCGGTCTAGGAGGTCAAGACAAGCTTTCAAGGACTCCAGAGTGGAACGAAGCGAACTATCTACTCCTAATGACATCTTCACCCCTGAATTAACCAACCCTGGAGCCATACTACCTGTGAACTTCCTGTTATAGAATCATTCTTAAGCGACTTTAATTGGGTTTTCTACTCTTTGTAGCTAGAAACATACTGACCGATGTGCTCCCTTCTCTTGGCATTAGTTTCTCTCTGAGACGAATGGAGGAGTTGCCCTAAAGTCTCACTTTCCTGGTAAAAGGAATTCAGAGAGCTCTGTGTCTACTGTGTTAGTGACAGAAATCCTGTGCAAACCAACTTAAGTACAAAAGGAATTTATTGGTTCTCATGGCCAGAAGGAACACTCTGGTATTGTAAAATTAAAGAAAGAGCTTCAGGAATCAGGATGGGAGCTGGGGACTCTGCCACTGGGATTCTCTCTCTGTCTTGTTCCTTCTGTCTCAACTCTGAGACTCCCCGTATGATGGCCTCAATATCTCCTATTGAAGATAGATTTTCTCTACATTGGTGGGTGAGGAGAAAGCAAGGTGAACAGAAGCCAGAGATATTGGCAACCCTGGTGAGAGAAAGGACCCTTTGCATAGTTTCTCAGTCCCAGGACAGGATGCTGGATGGCTCTCTGGGATCATATGTCCATCCTCAGGATGAATCAGTGTTGCAGTGGATACATTGATTGGTCAAGCCTGGGTCATCTGTTTACCCCTGTTGGAGAAAGAGCTTTGGTGATTGATGGCTTCATCAGAACCACATGGTGGGGAAGAGGAGCAGTTCCCAAAGAGTGGGGTGTACTGTTCCAGAGGAAGCAGGGAGGCACTGGGAGGACAAACCAAAAACAGATGCTCAAGACACACCTCATTCCCCCAAAGACAGCGGCCCCAAGTGATTTTTTTTTTTTTTTTTTTTTTTTTTTTTTGAGACAGAGTTTCACCCTTGTCCCCCAGGCTGGAGTGCAATGGCATGATCTTGGCTCACTGCAATCTCTGCCTCCTGGGCTCAAGCAATTCTCCAGCCTCAGCCTCCCAGGTAGCTGGGATTACAGGCGCCTGGCTAATTTTTGTATTTTTAGTAGAGAGAGGGTTTCACCATGTTGGCCAGGCTGGTCTCAAACTCGTGATCTTGTGATCTGCCTGCCTCAGCCTCCCAAAGTGCTAGGATTATAGGTGTGAGCCACCACGCCCAGCCCCAAGTGATTCTTTCTACTAAAAACTGCCTTGCATCTTGCCAGTATACTGAGTGAAACCAACCCTGCTACCCAGAGAAGGGCTTCACTTCTATGTGAATGGTGCCCCTTGAAGTGGGACAGTGTGGTACCCCTGAACTTGACAATACCTTGAACTTGGACTGCAGATGGGTGGCAGAGCCATAAAGGAGGCCTTCCACCTCTTCGGGATCTTGCCCTAAAACTCTAGCCAAACATGGCATTCCATTTTGGATGATGAATCTATCAGATGGAGCCAGTTAGGACAATTCAGAGTATTCCAAATTGTGCGTGTATGTGTGGGGGGAGGTTGTTAATACAGGGAGTGGGTTACATGGATGATGGGAGAACCAAGATGCCAATGGTATGATGAGGCACCCCAGATATTAGCAATACTAGCAAGGGATAGAGAGAAAATAGGAGGAGGCAGTGTTAGGTGTTACTAGAGCCCAGAAGCCAGGACCATGTGGACAGAGTAAAACCACGGGGTAGGGGTGCCGCCTAGCAGAAGCCGCGAGTGTAGGGCAGACTGCGGGAGCTGGAGCTGCAGAGGAGACAGCCACTTCTGGAGAGGCCACCCAAAGCAGAGAAAGGGAGACAAATGCCCTGGCTTCTCCCTTCCTTCTAGCTTGTGAACTCACTCCAGTGGCCCCACTGGCTGAACTCAGATGGAAGCCAACTGAAATAGGAGCCTGAGAAAGAGGCTGTAAGAGCCATCATCCCTCTGGAGTAGAGCAGAGGAAGGGCAAGGAATGGGTCTGAGGACACATAGGCAAATGACAGATACAATGGCCAACTGACCAGCGGTGGACATGTTTGTGTCCTCTCAAAATTCATATGTTGACATGCTAAGCCATCATAGGATGGTATTAGGAGGTGGGGCCTTTGAGGGGTAATTAAGTCATGAGGGTGAATCACTATCACGGGATGAGTGTCCTTATAAGAAGAGGAAAGAAGGGTCGGGCACAGTGGCTCCAGCCTGTATTCCAGCACTTTGGGAGGCCAAGGCGGCCGGATCACCTGAGGTCAGGAGTTCGAGACCAGCCTGACCAACATGGTGAAACTCTGTCTCCACTAAAAATACAAAATTAGCAGGGCATGATGGCACATGCTTGTAATCCCAGACACTCAGGAGGCTGAGGCAGGAGAATCGCTTGAACCCAGGAGACGGAGGTTGTGGTGAGCCAAGATCATGCCACTGCACTCCAGCCTGGGCAACAAGAGCAAAACTCCATCTCTAAATAAATACATACATACATACACACATAAGAAGAGGAAAGAGCCAGCTCTCTGCTTTCCACCACATGAGGATACAGCGAGAGATAGCCATCTGCAACTGAGAAAAGAGTCCTCACCAGAACCTTGCTATGCTGACAGTTGACCTCAGACTTCCAGCCTCCAGAACTGTAAGGAATAAATTTCTGTTGTTTATAAGCCACTCATTTGTTACAGCAGCCCAAATGGACTAAGACGGGGCCCCATCAGATCCTACGCCTTGCAAAGCGTGAAGGCCACCAGAGCCATTTTCATGCAGCCTGCTGACATCCCAGTTCTGGAAGCTCAGAGCCCCTGAGTGACTACAGTGTCTGCACATTCCTAAAAGTCCCACGTGAGCCCCCATCATACACACTCCCTTACCATACACACTCCTGGCTGGGATTACCCTGTAGTTCTGTAGTCTCCAGATTCAGTCTGGGCCAGCAGGGTTGCTGCCAGAGCCCTAGCATCCAGCTGCAGGGAAGGGAAGGAGAAAGGCGGGGGGCCTGCAGAGGAGGGGCAGCCCAGGGAGCCAGTACAGGGTTGGAGGAGGGAGGCCCTTTCATGGCTTTCTACCCCCATCACCGCCACATGCCAGGAAATATTTTGAGCAGAATGAAAATGAAAGCAAAGAACCGCATATCAAAATTTGTAGGTTGCGACTGGGCACGGTGGCTCATGCCTGTAATCCCAACACTTTGGGAACCTGAGGCTGGAGGATCACTTGAGATCAGGAGTTCGAGACCATCCTGGCCAACAAGGTGAAAAACCCTGTCTCTACTAAAAATACAAAAATTAGCTGGGTGTGGTGGCACGTACCTGTAGTCCCAGCTACTTGGGAGGCTAAGGCAGGAGGATCGCTTGAACTTGGGAGGTGGAGATTGCAGTGAGCCAAGATCGTACCATTGCACTCCAGCCTGGGCAACAGAGCCAGACTTTGTCTCAAAAAATTTTTTTTTTTATTTTGTAGGTTGCAGCTAAAACAGTAGAGGGAAATTTGTACCATGCAATGACTTTATTAGGAAAAAAAAAAAGGTTTCAAATCAATGATCAAAACTTCTATCAGACAAAACTAGAAAAAGAAAAACAAACCCCCAAATAAGCAGAAAAACAAATATTGAAGAACAGAGCAGAAATCAATGAGATAGAAAACAGACTAACAATAAATCAAATGAATGAAACCAAAAGCCTATTCTTTGAGAAAAATGTATAAAAATGTATAAACTGCTATTCAATCCAAAATCACCTGTAAAAACATTTACAATAGCATCAAACACTATGAAATACTTAGGAATAAATCTGACAGAAAATGTGTAAGACTGGCTACCCTAGAAAATTAAAATATACTGCCAAGAGGAATTAAGTAAGAAATGGAAAGATACACTATGTTTATTAATCAAAAAAATTCAATATTGTGAAAATGTCCATTCTTTCCAGAATTGATCTATAGATTCAGTGCAATCCCAGTCAAAATCCAGCAGATTTTATGTAGAAATCAATAAGCTGATTCTAAAATTTATATGGTGAGAAAAAGGACCTAGAAGAGCCAAAAGACTTTGAAAAAGAAGTTTGGAAGACTTCATACTACCTGTGGGAAGTAGAAAAGTATTTTTTTTTTAAGTTTCCTTTCTTGTTAAAGAGTAAGTGTGCTAATAACTTTGTTAAACCCTATCTTATGTAGCTGTTAGACATGCCGTGCTTATAGGCACGTAGTAGATTCTATGTCCTTGTACTTTAACCAAGATATCTGTGCTGGACATGCTCACAGGCATGTCCCAGCTCTCCACTGCTTTTACCTGTTTAGAAAGGTTTTAAGTTGTTAGCCAATCAAGTTTTAGTTTAAATTGTGAGGTCTGGCTCCAGCCAACGGAGATCAGACACAGCAGAAAGGACAACCCCAAATGTGTAAGGGATAAATTTGACTGTTTTCGTTTGTTCATTGTACTCTCGTGGCACGATGACTGGTGAGGGTACCCTTCCTGCAGTCCAGGAAGTAACAATTACATTGCGGAAAGATCCTCTGTCTCAGTGCAAATTTTTCTTTGCGGCACTGAGCATCTATTTCCAACACCATCTGATTTATAAAGCTACAGTAATCAAGACAGACAAATAGATTTGCACAATAGAAAGTCCAGCAATGGACCCATTCATATATGATCAATTTATTTTCTTTTATTACTATTGTTATTATTTTGAGACAGAGTGTCGCTGTTGCCCAGGCTGGAGTGCAGTGGTGCGATCTTGGCTCACTACAGCCTCTTCCTCCCAGGTTCAAGCTGTTCTCCTGCCTTAGCCTCCCAAGTAGCTGGGACTACAGGTGCGTGCCACCACGCCCGGCTAATTTTTTTGTGTGTTTTTAGCAGAGATGGGGTTTCACCATGTTGGCCAGGCTGGTCTCGAACTCTCGACCCCAAGTGATCCACCCACCTAAGCCTCCCAAAGTGTTGGGATTACAGACATGAGCCACCGCACCTGGCCTTGATCAATTTATTTTCAACAAAGGTGACCATATGATTTAATGGAGCTAGATCATTTTTTCAACAAATGGTGCTAGAACAATTGGCTATCCATCTGCAAAAAAAAAAAAAAAAAGAGAGAGCGAGAGAACAATACTTTGCACCATATGCAAAAATAACTTAAAACGGACCATAGGCCTAAGTGTAAAACCTAAAACGATAAAACTTCCAGAAGAAACAAAGGAGAAAAATATTTAGGACTTTGGGTTTGCTACATATTTCTTAGATGGAGCAACAAAAGCACAGATTGTTTTTAAGAACTGATGGATTCAACTTTATCAGAATTAAGAACTTTTGTTCTCCAAAAGACACTGTTAAGAGAATGAAAAACAAGTCACAGGCTGGTATAAAATATCTGAAAATTATTTTATAATTTTCTGATTATAAAAAAAAAGAGCTGGCCTGGCATGATTCCGACCAGCGCCGCTGTTCTCTTGAGCAGCGGTCATTTATCTCTGTCCGCCTTCTCTCCCACCTAAGCGCGTGCCACCACCTGATAGAAGATTCGCTGACGTGGACATGCACCCCCTGAGGCCCCAGAACTATCTTTTCAGTTGTGAACTAAAGACCAACAAAGATGATCACTTTAAGGTGGGTAATGATGAAAATGAGCACCAGTTATCTTTAAGAACGGTCAGTTTAGGGGCTGGTGCAAAGGATGAATTGCACATTGTTGAAGCAGAGGCAATGAATTACGAAGGCAGTCCAATTAAAGTAACACCGGCACTTTGAAAATGTCTGTAGAGTCAACGGTTTCCTTTGGGGAATAACACCACCAGTGGTCTTACCGCTGAAGTGTGGTTCAGGGCCAGTGCATATTAGTGGACAGCACTTAGTAGCTGTGGAGGAAGATGCAGAATCAGAAGATGAAGAGGAGGAAGATGGGAAACTCTTAAGTATGTCTGGAAAACAGTCTGCCCCTGGAGGTGGTAGCAGCGTTCCGCAGAAAAAAAGTAAAACTTGCTGCTGATGAAGAAGATGATGATAATGAGGATGAAGATAATGATGATGATGACTTTGATGAGGAGGAAACTGAAGAAAAAGCACCAGTGAAGAAATGTATGTGAGATAATCCAGCCAAAAATGTACAAAAGTCAAACCAGAATGGAAGACTGAAAACCATCATCAACCAAGATCAAAAGGACAAGAATCCAAAAAAAAAAAGGAAAACTCCTAAAACACCGAAAGAACCGACCTAGTTCTGTAGAAGACGTTAAAGCAAAAATGCAAGCAAGTATAGAGAAAGCACATTGAACAGTCCTGGGCACTACTGGTAAATTAAGCCCAAGGACGTGGAGAAAGGAAAAGGAGAGACAAATATAGTCCATACTGAGCGTCCTCAACAACCCAGACTGAAGTCTTCTATTTCAATCTCAATCGCGTTTTTGATTTGCCATCCATGCCTCTTCAGACTGGAAACAATCTAACAATCTCACCCTTGGTTCCCTAAAGCACTTTCTTCTGACTGCTGTGATTCAGTGAACCTTGCCCTTTGCTTTCTATTACTTGTGTTTTTGCCTCACCCCGACCACGTTTTAAATCACCTTTGTATCTCCTTTGCTGCTCAATACTTTCTTTTTTTTTTTTTTTTGAGATGGAGTCTCGCTTTGTGGCCCAGTGCAACGGTGCAATCTTGGCTCACCACAACCTCCGCCTCCCAGGTTCAAGCGATTCACCTGCCTCAGCCTCCTGAGTAGCTGGGATTACAGGCGTGAACCACCACGCCTGGCTAATTTTTTGTATTTTTAGTAGAAATGGGGTTTCACCATGTTAGTCAGGCTGGTCTTGAATTCCTGACCTCCTGATCTGCCCACCTCGACTTCCCAAAGTGCTGGAATTCCAGGTATGAACCACCATGCCCGGCCAAAATTTGAATGAATAATTAAAAAAAAAAAAGTGCCACCTTGGGCCTATTGAAGGCAGCCAGTCTGGAAATAAGAAAACTATCTATTCTTTATGACATCTTCACCCCTGAACTAACCAACCCTGGAACCACACTATCTCTGAATGAGCTGTTATAGAATCATTCTTAAACCACTTTAGTTGGGTTTTCTACTATGTGTAGCTAGAAACCTACTGACCAATGTGCTCCCTTCTCTTGGCATTAGTTTCTCTGGGAGATGAATGGAGGAGCTCCCTGAACTCCGTACCAGGAAATTGGTAAAGGATTTGCTATCTGATAAAAGATTTGTATCAAGAATGCATTAGGAACTCTCAAAACTCAGTATAAGAAAACAAGCAACCCAACAAAAACTGGCAAAAGATTTAAACACTTCACCAAAGAAAAAATACAGATGGCAAATAAACATATGAAAAGATATTCGACATCAATAGTTATTAGGGAAATAATTAAACCCACCATGAGCTATCACTATATACCTATTAGAATGGCCAAAATTAAAAACTGACCACACCAAATATTATTGAGGCTGTGAAGAATTAGAATTCTCATATATTGCTAGTGGGAATGTAAAATGATACCATCACTTTGAAAACATTTTGGCAACTTCTTAAAAAGTTGAAATTACACCCACCTCATGACCCAGCTATCCTACTCCTAGATATTTACTAAAGAGAAATGAAAGCATTTGTCCCTGCAAATATTTGTAGACAAATTTTCATAGCAGTGTTATTCACAATAGTCAAACTTCTAAACAACCCGATGTCCATAAAATTTAAATGAATAAACAAATTGTGGTATATCCATACAATGGAATATTACTCAGCCATTAAAAGGGAAAGAAATACTGATACACGCAACAACATCAGTGTGTCTCAGTTATGCATCTCATTAGATTGACAGATGAAACTAATTATTCCTACTGAAAGAAGCCACAGAAAAAATAGGTGCATTCTTGATGATTCCAGTTTTGTGAGATTCTAAACAGCACAAACTAATCTGTTGCACAGAAAGCACATCAGTGGTTGCCTGGGGTTGGAGGTAGGGTGGGGATAAACATAAGGGAGAGATCACAAAGGATCACAGTGAACCTTTTGAAGGTGATGGATGTGTTCACTATCTTGACTGTGGTGATAGCTTCCTGGGTGGATACATATATCAAATCTTATCAAATTGTACACTTAAATATGTGTACAATGACTTTATAGTAAAAAATGACTTTATAGCTCAATAAAGCCATTTTAGTTTATTTTTTATGAAGTAGACTTTTTTCTTTCTTTTTGCATAGCTTGTTTTTAGTTCTTTTTTTTAAAAAAATTTATTTCCTTAGGTTTTTGGAGAACAAGTGGTATTTGTTACATGAGTAAATTCTTCAGGAGTGATTTGTGAGATTTTGGTGCACCCATCACCCGAGCAGTTTTCACTGAACCAATCTGTAGTCTTTTATCCCTCATCCCCTTCCTACCCTTTCTCTGGAGTCCCCAAAGTCCATTGTATCATTCTTATGCCTTTACATCCTCATAGCTTAGTATGAATGAGAACATACAGTGTTCGGTTTTCCATTCCTAAGTTACTTCACTTAGAATCATAGTCTCTAATCCCATCCAGGTTGCTGCAAATGCCATTGATCCATTCCTTTTTATGGTTGAGTATTCCATCATATATGTGTGTGTATATATGTGTGTATGTGTGTACATGTATGTGTATGTGTGTACGTGTGTATGTGTGTACATGTGTGTACGTGTACATGCATGTGACCACGTGTGTACATGTTTGTACTTGTGTGTATGTGTATGCATGTGTAGTGTATTTGTGTAGTAAGTGTGCATGTGTATGTGTGTACATGTGTGCGTGTGTACGTGTGTACGTCTGTGTGTGCGTGTGTACGTGTATGTGTGTACGTGTGTGCATGTATACACGTGTGTGTATGTATGTGCACATGTACGTGTGTTTGTGTGTGCATGTGTATGTGTGTTCGTGTGTACATGTGTGTGCGTCTGTGTGTGCGTGTCTACGTGTGTGTGTATGTGTGCGCGTGTGTGCATGTGTACACATGTGTGTACTTGTGTGCGCGTGTATGCATGTGTGCGCATGTGTGTACATGTGTATATGTATGTACGTGTTTGTGTGTGTGTATGTTTGTGTATGTGTGTATGTATGTGTATATGTGTGTGTATACACACATATGCCACAGTTTCTTTTTTGTTGTCATTCCATAACAGCACACACACCACAGTTTATCCACTCATTGATTGGGCATTTGGGTTGGTTCCACATTTTTGCAATTGGGAATTATGCTGCTATAAACGTGTGTGCAAGTATCTTTTTTGTATACTTTTGTGCAAGTGCCTTCTTTTCCTCTGGGTAGATACCCAGGAGTGGGATTGCTGGATCAAAGGGTAGATCTACTTTTAATTCTTCAAGGAATCTCTATAGTGGCTGCACTGGTTTACATTCCCCCCAGCAGTGTAAACGTGTTCCCTTTTCACCATATCCATGCCAACGTTGATTATTTTTTGATAATGGCCATTCTTGCAAGAGTAAGGTGGTATTGCATTGTTGTTAGGAAGGATTTCACAGAGGAAAACTGAGGCAGAGCAATTTAATGGTAAAGTACAACATGGAATAGCGTGTGAGCACTCAAGGTCGGACTGTCTGCCCCAGCTCCAATTGTGTTGGACATTATAAATGACACCATGATGGACATCCTTGAACATAAAGCCTTCAAGCACATCTTGGATAATTTCTTTAGGATAAATTCCTATATTTAACTTGACCTCTTAGTACCTCAGTTCTCTCACCTGTAAAATGGGATTAATAATGATGTCCATATCAGTGTGTGGTGGAATTTAGTAAAGCTGTCTGTGCCTGTACCTGTGTGTGTGTCACCTAGAAGAGTTGCCCATACCTAGTAATTCCTTGTTACCGAAAGCTGGATGAATTCAAGGGAGGCAAAAACACGGATGTCCCCATATCCTTGTGGTGTTGTCTGATGGTTTCCATCTAGATTGCCAGCTCCTGGAGCTCAGCGACCAGGAAGCGCACACAGCCCATTGGAAGCCTGAGGAGGGACAGGTGGCAGGAGGCAGGGGAGGCGGTGTTAACAGAGGCAAAACAGAGCTCAGAGCACCCAGCTTGTTTTGTGGGCAAAGCATCTGAAACAGAGAAAATCCAAATGTTGTGATACATATTTCTTCCCCAAATTTCATGCTGGTAGAACTACTGGCCAGTAATTACCTAGCAAATCAGAGAATCTACTAGGTCCCCAGTTAGGTACCCAAGGACATAATTGGTCCCTAATTAGAAAAAGTTGCCAAATGGGAACAATTATCTCTGTTCTCCATTTCGTTTCCTCCCTCCTCAAGCTAAATGTCTCTGCTTCCCCTTCCCCAGTGGATCTCCCTGCTACCCCTTTGGGGTTGGGGGGATAGGAGGAGGGAGATGAAGGCTCGTGCCAGTCACCACCAGTAGTGCCCACCTTGGAGGTGGTGCTGGGGGCCTCTCCTTTGCATTCCCAGGAGCCCCAGGCACTCCCCAAGTTGCTTCCTAAGAGGCTGTTTGCTAACCTATAGGCAAGGGTTAGTCTTATTCATCTCTCTGTCTCCTGACCTAGGTCAGGGCCTGGCATTCAGAAAATGCTTAGAAATGATTGTTGAAGTGCAAGGATGGCTCTGAGCCAGAGTGACGATGCTGAGTGCCTCCTTCCATTCAGAGCGTATGGGGCTCACTGCACCACCATCGCTGACCACACGCTGCCATGGCACAGCAATGCCATCCTGCCCACACTCGGCAGGAGGCCAGGAAGGAGACATAATCTCTACCAGCCTCCTTCTTCCTTTGTTGCTCTGAAGTTGGAAACATGCCTCTGAGTGGAGGGAATCAGGAAAAGTTTCATGGAGCAGCTGGTGTTTGGTTGGGAAATCTGGAGTTCAGAGGAAAATCCAACAGAAGCAATCGCAGAAGGTGACGGACGGGCAACCCTGGACGGGGAAGTGCCTTGTCCAGCTGAATGATTGGGGGAACTCAGAGAAGCAGCCAATGGCCAGGCTGGGGATGCAACACACCCAGAGGGACCACCAAGGATTGTAGGCTTCAGCGCCCGAAGCACCAGGGAACTGTCCAGGTCAGAACTTCCCGGAAGGTGAACCAGCTGGTGCTCATAATAGCATCAAGAGCGAAAATACGAAAGACAGAAAAAGGAGGCATGTGGTGGCTGCATCAGGTTGGAACAGACACTAGAGAAAATAGGCCATCAGGGCAGCGAAGACCCCAAGCAACTCTGATTAGACCGAAAGGGCAGAGGAGGGTTAGCAGCAGATCAAACCAAATGCCTCATCCTTCTCTTAGTCATGCCCTAAAGAAATTATCCAAGATGTGCTTGAAAGTCTTACATTCAATGATGTCCATCATGAAGGAAGGGAGAGGTAAAAAGAGCAGGGAAGGCCGGGTAGGGTGGCTCACGCCTATAATTCCAGCACTTTGGGAGGCTGATGTGGGTGGATCATGAGGTCAGGGGTTTGAGACCAGCCTGGCCAACATGGTGAAACCCCATCTCTACTAAAAATACAAAAATTAGCCGGGTGTGGTGGCAGGCGCCAGTAGTCCCAGTTACTCGGGAGGCTGAGACAGGAGAACTGTTTGAACCTGGGAGGCAGAGGTTGCAGTGAGCCTAGACTGAGCCATTGCACTCCAGCCTGGGCAACAGAGCAAGACTTTTTCTCAAAAAAGAAAAAGAAGAAGAAAAGGCCCATTATAGGTGGCTCATACCTATAATCCCAGCACTTTGGGAGGCCAAGGCAGGTGGATCAACTAAGGTTGGGAGTTCGAGACCAGCCTGACCAACACGGAGAAATCTCGTCTCTACTAAAAATACAAAATTAGCTGGGCGTGGTGGCGGGCGCCTATAATCCCAGCTACTGGGGAGGCTGAGGCAGAAGAATCACTTGAACCCAGGAGGCGGAGGTTGTGGTGAGCAGAGATCACGCCATTACACTCAGTCTAGGCAACAAGAGGGAAACTCTGTCTCAAAAAAGAAAAAACAAAGATATAGAAAACATTATGCTAAATAAAGGAAGCCAGTCACAAAAGATCCCATATTGTATGATTCCATTTATATGAGTTATATTGTTTATAGGCAACTCTTTAGAGACAGAAAGCAGATTCACGGTTGCCTAGGGCAGGGGTAAGGGTGGGGTGGAATAGGGAGTGATTTCTAATGGGCACAGGGTTCCATTTGGGCATGATGCAAATGTTCTAAAACTCTGTAAATATACTAAAAACCACTGCATCATACACTCGAAATGGGTGAACTTTATGAAGTGGTAATTACACCTTTTTTTTTTGATATGGAATTTTGCTCTTGCTGCCCAGGCTGGAGTGCAATGCTGCAGTCTGGGCTCACTGAAACCTCCACCTCCCTGGTTCAAGCAATTCTCCTGCCTCAGCCTCCCGAGTAGCTGGGATTACAGGCACTCACCATCGCGCCCAGATAATTTTTGTATTTTTAGTAGAGATGGGGTTTCATCATGTTGGTCAGGCTGGTTTCAAACTCTTGACCTCAGGCAATTCCACCCGCCTTGGCCTCTCAAAGTGCTAGGACTGCAGACATAAGCCACCATGCCCGACAAATTATATCTGAGATCTGTTAAAAATTACAAAACGGGGCAGGAGAATTCTGTGCACTGTGAGGAAAGTAGTTTCTGTCAGACCCCAGGAGAGCCCTGGACCCCAACAGTAAATGACACTGCCCTGTGAGAGGAGGAGTCCCCCGTGTGACGTGTGACGAGAGCAAAACAAGGCTCCTGAGCAGGAGGGCCTTAGGGAGACAAAGGCTGGGAGCCAAAGGGTAAGAGAAAAAGCCACTGAGTGAGACAATGTTGTCCCAAATGACTGCTTCAGTCACACCACAGCAGGTGGGGCCCCGCCCTCCAACACAATCTCAGACTGCAGGAGGGTGACCAGCATGCTCTGTGCCCAGCCACCTGACCCGGTCATGGCTGAGTAATCAAGGAAGGGGCAGGTGCCCAGATCCAGGCAGAGGAGAAACAAGAAGAATGGAGCAGGCCCGGCGCAGTGGCTCATGCCTGGAATCCCAGCACTTTGGGAGGCTGGGGCAGGCAGATCACAGGACTTCGAGACCAGCCTGACCTACATGGTGAAAACTCATTTCTACTAAAGAGACAAAAAATTAGCTGGGCATGGTGGCTTGTGCCTGTAATTTCCGCTACTCAGGAGACTGACGCAGGAGAATTGCTTGAACCCAGGAGGTGGAGATTCCAGTAAGCCAAGATCGTGCCATTGCACTTCAGCCTAGCTACAGGGGAGATTCCATCTCAAAGAAGGAGGAGGAGGAAGAAGAGGAGGAGCAGGAGGAAGAGGAGGAGCAGGAGGAAGAGGAGGAGGAGCAGGAGGAAGAGGAGGAGGAGAAACAGAGGCCCGTGGCGGGCTGAGTCTGGAAGTTCAACCCGAAACACCAAGTTCTGCTTTGCCCCCTCCAGCCCTAGGTCCTTTCATCTCCAGGGCTGGCAGCCAACAACTCCCAAGGGAAAGCTTGCTTGGTGGAGAGCAGAGAAGGGAAAGAAAGAAATACTTATCCATCACCTTCTCTGTGCCCAGGACTCTAAGTTCCTTATCTTGTTTAAGCCTCATTACAGGTAAGACAGCAGATACTTATTGAGCACCTACTAAGTGCCAGGCACTGGGGATAGGGTAGCAAAGTCACTACCTACCCACATGGAAATTTCATTCTCAGGGACCACAAGCCAGTAAGCAGATAAAAACAGTATGTCAGGTTGTGACCAGTACTACCGGAAAACACGCGACAGGAAGTGTGGGGGGTGCCATTCTACACAGGGTGACCACAGAAGGTCTGTCTGATGTGAGGCGACATTTGGGCAGAGACCTGAATGAACAAGGGAAGGAGCCTCAGCTACTAGGGGCAGAGGGTGCCTTCCAAACACTGGGAACAGCGAGGGCAAGGACCCCGGGGATCGTGCTTGGCCCTTTGCAGGAGGCATATTGTTTCCTTGGCTTAGATTTTCATGGCAGGTCTTGGAGTCTGACGGTCCTGGGGTCAAATCCGGCCCAGATCTGCCATTTAACCGGCTATCCTCAAGGCAATTACTTAATCTCTCTGGGTTCCAGTTTCCATACATTCCTTCCACAAGGGGAGCAACTGAAAGTTACCCAAAAACAGACGCAGAGAACAGGGTGCAGTGGCTTAAGAGGGCCTGTCCACAAGAGGTAGAAGAGAGCTTTGCAGGGCCCCAAAGTCCTCATGACCACGGCCAGTTGGGTGAGGCTGGGGGCAGCAAGTCACTCATCCCAGAACTGGGAGGGGTGCAAGAGGAAGTGGGGCCCCCTCCACACCCACTGTCCCCTCGCATCTGCCTCCCACTCCCCCCGCCTTTCATTCCAGAAGCTTCCAGCAGGAGGGTCTTTCAGGCTTCTCTGAAGAGGGGACTAATTAAACCTTAATTGACACAGCACTAATTAACTTCTTAATTACACGGAACCACATGATTAGCCACGCAGCAGACACTAATTGTTCATTAGGAAGCAGTCCCCTCCGTCCCCCGCCCTTTTCCTAGGACCTACCAGCTAAGGTACCTGAGGGGCCGGCAGCCCCGCCCCCCAGCCCAGCGCCGGAGCCCAGCCTGCTCCAGAGCCTCAGCAGGAATAGCGCTCACCACCCGGCCTGAATCTAGCTGCCCTTCCATGGTCACAACACAAAGCATTACTGAGCACCTTGGATTCCAGCCTCTGCAGCCCTCCTCCTTCCAAACCCCTCGCCCAGATCAGGCCTAAAGCATGCGCTCTGGAGCACTGAGTTTCTCCTCCCTGGGGTGAGGGGAGCCCAGGACAGGCCCAGCTCGGAGAGTGAGAGGGAACTAGGCTTCTCAAAAGGCCCTTCTCACCCCAGTCGCCTCCCACAGTGAGAATGTTGAACCTCCCGGCGCCCACTGGAACAGGCTTCTTCCACACTGAGGAGACCCGCTTCACGAAATTGAGAAATAACACCCGGGAGGTTCGCACGTGGAGTGAGGGGTGGAGCCAGGTCCAATCAGGCCATCTCCAAAGCCATGCCGCTCTCTCCTGGCCTGGCAGCCTCCTGCAGAATTTCCTGGATCCTGCAGTGTTGGAAACTGGGACCTGGGCTGGGAAGGGGACTCACTTCTTCCATGGAGCCATCTGCCCCCGGCAACACAGCTAAACTCTGCAGAGCCAGGAGCAGGGAGGGCCCCCAAGGAACAGGAGCAGGCATCCTGGGCTCAAATCTCAGCTCTGTCCTTCCTAGCAGTATGACATTGGGTGAGTTACTTAACCTCTCTGTGCCTCAGTTTCCTCCTCTGTACAATGGAGACAAGGAGAGTACCCTCTCCATAGGCTTATTATAGGGATTGGTTGAGCGAATGCATGAAAAGTGCTCAGAGCAGTGCCTTCTTTGCCAAGCAGGTGCTCCACGAGGGCGGCTGTCAACGTGGTCTGGAATGGAGGTTGTTCATACCTCCGAGCCTGTCTGCAGATTTGAGTCCCCGCACCCCTCTCTCCCACCCTCAGATTTCCTCTCCTCTGTCTAGCCTCAGGGGCCACTCCCAACAGCTCCGCCTTCCTTGTGTCTAGGATGTCACCTCCTGCTCCTGAGACTCTGCCCCACCTCTCTATACACCTCTCCACCCAGCCTGTTAAGCTTTCCCGAGGTGGCCCAGCCCCCGCTGTCCCATGTGTGCACACAGACGCCCCAGCCCATCCCACCAGGAGGGTGGGCAGAAAGGGTACAGACTCTTCATAGACCAGTGACCACGCATCTTGCTGCTCCCAAGACAGTCCCAGTTGTCACGTGTTGCCCTGGTGGGATCATTAATAGTGTCCCCTTCAGCCGAGCGCCGTGGCTTATGCCTGTAATCCCAGCACTTTGGGAGGCCGAGGGGGATGGATCACAAGGTCAGGAGTTCAAGATGAGCCTGGCCAAGATGGTGAAACCCTGTCTCTACTAAAAATTTAAAAATTAGCTGGATGTGGTGGCACATGCCTGTCATCTCAGCTACTCGGGAGGCTGAGGCAAGACAATAGCTTAAACCCAAGAGGCGGAGATTGCAGTGAGCCGAGATCGCACCACTGCACTCCAGCCTGGGCAACAGAGTGAGACTCCTTCTCAAAAAAAAAAAAAAAAAAAAAAAGTACATTTTTCCTTCCACTTTCAGAGTCTCCTGATCTGGGCAATAAATGCTGTGATCCCTCATTGGGGACCACCCCTGCCCCAGCATGGGCCAGGTGCTGTGCTGGATGCGATTCACACCAACCCTGGGGGCACCGCAGCCTGGGAGATTGTGTTGCTGTGCCCGCCTGATCAAAGAGGAGGAAACAAAAGCACAGAGATGAGGGCGGAGGACTTCCCCAAGCCCCAACACCAGGAAGGGGAGGAGGTGGGATGCCAACTCCCGTCTCGAGCCCATGCCCCTTCCCCTCCTGCCCCACCTTGCCTCCTTCTCTATGCGAGCAAGAAAGAAGGGCTGCGTGGGTGAGGAGGGCTAGAGGTTATTCGTGGGGTGGGGGGACAGGAGGTTATTTGTGGGGAGCATTTATGTTTGCTGAATGTCAAAAACTGCGCTGCAAATAGGAACAGCCTGTGAAAAAACATTGAGGGAAAAAAATCTGTGATGTCTTCAAGGAATGATGAATGGATGAGCTTGTCCGGCCGTGCAGAGTTTAATGGACATGAGGCAACAGGGATATTAAGACTGGTTTGAGGGGAGCCCGAGTGTCCCAGTCCACAGCTCATTCCTCATGCAGGCATCTCCGGGACCAGCCGTGGGGTGCAGCGGTGCTGGCTTCAGGGTGGGGTGGGCAGAGATTTGCTCACTGCCCCCTCACCAACTCCATGCTTCTCACCTACCTGTCTGGGTCCCTTTCCAGGGATCCAGGCCTGGTCTCCAGGGCCTGAGCAGGAAGAGCCACCTCCTCCTGAACTGGGTCAGGCCCTGGCTCTTGGTGGGGGAGGGGGCAAGGGAGCGGAATCAGATGCCCAGCTCCAGCCCCTGCCCCGAGCATGCTGTGGGCAGTGCCAGCCACTCCCGCCCCCCACAGGTCCCTGTTGTCACTGCAAGAGACACAGCAATTAGGTCAGTGCCCCCTCCAGATGCTCACCCCCTTCTCATTAACTGGAAACTGTGACAGTGTAGCAAGGAAAGCCCTCTGGGTGTGTTTCCCATCTGTTGCTCTATTTCTGACACAGCTGCTCATCCCGCCTGGAATTCCGGTGCCTCCTCTCCTTTTCTTATGTAGGCCCTTGTTGTCCTTGGACAAGTTACCGAGTCTCTCTGCACCTTTTCCTCCTCATCACTAACATTGACCTAACTGTGCTCACCTCCCATGGTTCACGGAAGACTCGCTGATATAATAAACTTGTAGCACAGGCCTGGCACAGCGCAGGTACTCAGTAAACGAAACCACAGTTTTTCAAGGCTCAGCCCTAATGTCTCTTCCTACAGGAGGCCCTCCTTGACTGCCCCAGCTATATGTGAGCATTTCCTCCTCGGCCTTCCACTGCCTGCTCCTGGGTGCTTGTCACACCCTGAGGTGTGTTCCTTTGTTGTAGAGGTACACCTTGTCCCAGCATTCACTGGGGCTTTCTGCGAGCCAGGCACTAGGTGCTTTACATCTGTCCACTGTTTAACCTAACTGCATCCCTTTGAGGCAGGCACACTATTGTTTCATTTCTTTCTTTCTTTATTTTTGAGGCGGAGTTTTGCTCTTGTTGCCCAGGCTGGAGTGCAGTGGCACGATCTCAGCTCACCACAACCTCTGCCTCCTGGGTTCAAGGGATTCTCCTGCCTCAGCCTCCCAAGTAGCCGGGATTACAGGCATGTGCCACCATGCCCGGCTAATTTTGTATTTTTAGTAGAGACCAGTTTTCTCCATATTGGTCAGGCTGGTCTCGAACTCCCAACCTCAGGTGATCCGCTCACCTTGGCCTCCCAAAGTGCTGGAATTAGAGGTGTGAGCCACCTAGCCAGGCCAGGTACACTATTATTATCCCTTTTGACAGAGGAGGACAATGAGGCACAGAGAGGCTGAGTAACTTGCCTGAGGTCATACAGCAAATAAAGTGACAGACCCAGGGTGAGAGCCCAGGCAAACTCCAAAGTCTAGACTTTTAACCTTACTGTAATCATAGGATTGACACGAATATTTTTGGGGGGCAGTGGGGGATGTAGGATGTAGTATATCACATGACAAGTTCCCAGGGGTTGTGCAGGGTTTCCAGTGTCACTGGCAGTCACACTTAGGGTACTGCACAGGTGCTGTGGTGTGTGTTCATACATGTGTACTGTGTATGTGCAGAGATATGTCCAAAGACTGCATGTTGAATGTACGGACAGCTTAGACGCCACTTGGACAGTGCATGTGCACTCATACAGTGCATGTATGTGTACCCAGTGTGTGATTCTTCCGGGGGTTTGTAGGAGGGCACATCACAGTCCTTTGTGTGGCTGTCATTCTGCCTTAACAACAGTTAAGTGCTGGGGAGGGAAGTGGAGTAGGAGTTATTTCCTTCTTTAGAGATTGAGATGCTGAAGCCTGGAGAGGCTACATGCCTAGTTCCCCAAGCTGTCCAAGGCTTTCTTCTCCATGACATCCTGAGCACCACATGTGAGGGGTGTGCAAACACCATGGGACACACATGCCCATCTGTGTGTACACACCAAGCGCACCTTGCATATGTGTGTCAGCAATGCATAGATATTTGCACAACGCCTTTGTGTGCATCTTCGGGTGCACAGAGGATCTATGTGATCTGTGGGTGATGACTGTGTGCGCATGTGCACACCTGCATGTGTTTGTAGTGAGAGATGTATATGCATGCATACATAGGAGAAAATATGGGCACTGGAAAGGCTGCAAAGTGAAAACAGCAAGCTTCCAGATATCTTAGCCTGCACATGGCCCTCGTGCAGCTGTCTCTGTCACTGCCTAGCCGTGTGATCTTGGACAAGCTGCTGAATCTCCCAAGGCTCAGTTTCTGTGTCATAAAATGAGAATAACACCTATCTCAGAAGAGTCAGGAGAAGCAGAGTTCACAGACATAGAGCACATAGAGCACAGTAGGCGCTCCATGCATGTGTGCTCTTTGAGAATGTATTTGTGTGCACATGCATGTGTGTGTGCCGTGCAGGCTGTGTAAGTGGAGCCGTTTGTATCTGCAGGGTGTAGAAGTGTATGGTGGAGCATAACAGGAGAGTGTGCATGTGCGTGCGTGTGTCTTCGCATGTGCTGTGTGCACACTGGGGGAGTGCCCAGGCTGTGGAGGTATGTGTGGACTGGGGTGGGGGTGCACAAAGGTGTGACTGTGGCATGTGTGACTATCTGTTTTGCATGCCATGTGTGCATGGGGCAAGGGGGCTGTGCCCAGGCCCCTCATTCTAGGTGAGACGAGTTGAGGGACCTGGCTGGGTGGAAGGTGAGTATCTCTGGCTGTCAGTCCCGTGCTGGGTGGGGGGTGCCCCTGCCAGTGGTGATTGAGCCCCCGCTCTCCCACCAGGGCTGCCAAAATACAGCAAGACAGGGTGTAATTACCGGCACTTACCACGGCCATTACCCCCCTCGCCGCAGCGCGTGACACACGACCCGTCAGCTCCGCGTTTGCACCATTAAGGGGCCTCATTAGCATCCCGGCTCAGAAGCAAAATTACCCTCACTGCTCATTTCAAGATGTCATCAATTTTAATTTAGGGCCCAAAGATAGTACAATGGGAAGGCCCTCCCCAGCCCGCTGCACATGGAGAGAGAGGAGAGAGTGGGAGAGGAGGCTGTTGCGGGGGAGTCAGGGCCGAGGGGGGTTGCACGAAGGCAGAAGAGGGACAGAGGAAGGGAGGGGAGAAAGATGGGGCTGAGCAATGAGGGGAAGAAAATGTTGATTTTTCCCCCCAAGAAATGTCCCCAGGGTAGGGCCTTTGCTGACACCCCTTTGAGAGGAAAAAGGAATTTTGGGCACAGCAGAGGGCATGGCCCTGACCCACCCACCCTCTCAAGGGCCATGTGCAGGCTAAGATATCTGGAGCCGCATCATGAGCTAAATGCAGGGCCGACCTCTTCCCGTCTGTCATTCCTTTAATTCCTACCACATCCTTAGGAGGTAGACATTGCAATCTCCCATTATAAATAGGGAAACTGAGGCACAGAGAGGTTCCATCACACAGCAACTCATGGCAGAGCCAACATTTAAATGCAATCTGCCTGTAATCCCAGCATTTTGGGAAGGTGACGCAGGAGGATGGCTTGAGCCCAGGAGTTCCAGAGCAGCCTGGGAAACATAGTAAAACCTAGTGTCTACAACAAATACAAAAATTAGCCAGGCGTGGTGGTGTGTGTCTATAGTCCCAGCTACTCAGGAGGCCAAGACAGGAGGATCCCTTGAGCCCAGGAATTTGAGGTTGCAGTGAAGTGTGAACACTCTGCTGCTCTCCAGCCGGGGCAACAGGGTGAGACCCTGTCTCAAAAACAAGGGAAAAAAAACAAGTCCGTTTGGCTTTGCTGCTTCCTGCCTTCCTGGATCCGACGTGCGGCCTTGTATTCCTGTCAGCATGCCTGGGCCCGTGGGGGGAACGAAGGTGGCCGCCCACCGGCTCATCTACTGTCTCACCATGCCCTCTCACCTGCAGGCACCCCATTTGCGAGGCTTTTGCACACTCTGTGTCCAGTGCCTGGAATGCTCCTCCCTCTCCTTCCATGCGCCTTCCCTCTCCCCTTGTCAGTCTGGTCCCTCATGACCCAGCTTAATGTCCCCTCTGCTCCTTTTTCTGACCCCACACAGCATCATGACTGCAAGCTCACATGTCTGCCTCCCTGTATCCACGCCCGTCACCGGGATCAGCTGGCCCATATCCACCTACCTATCCCCAGCACCCAGCACAGGGCCAGCTCAAAGTGGGTGCTCAGGGTTTGCTGAGTGAGCACCCACTTTGCTCCACAAACCCACTGCATCCCAACCAGTCTTCTTGCCCTCGGGTTGAGTTAGGACTGTTGTCTGGACGAGAGGGACCATGGACGTCTCCCCACCCCACCCTCCATTGCTCAGACTAGCAGCTAGGGCTGAAGATGAAGTGGGTAGGGGCTCAAGAGGGGATATTTAAGTCTCTGATTGCACAAGAGCAGGTGAGCCACAAATGTTTGTTGAATGAACAGTTGACTGAGTGAATAAATGAATAAATGGGTGAAAAGCACCACTCCCTAGCCACTTTCGGATCCCTCCAGGGACAGAAATCTTAGGTCTCACAGCAACTGGAGGTATCAGTACTACTGGAGAGTTTTCATCGTATAAGCAGAGCCTGGGCACACTTCACATCCTGAAAGAGCCTCTTTTGGAGGTGGGGAAAGCTTCCCAGGCAGCTGCACAGACCTCTGGCTGGTGGAGGTTTTCCTAAAGGCCTGGTTTGGGAGGTATTAGGAAGGGCCTTCTCATCTTCGTATTTCCAGCCAGCTCTGCCTCTTTAGCTCGTCCTAACCCACAGTGGGGCTAGGGCATGTCTCTGAAGCCCACGGGCCTCAGTTTCTTCAAGTGTAAAGAAGGAGGCCATATCCCACGTCTCAGCTCTTCAGGCCATCATGGGATAAGGCTTGGTGACATGGCAGCAGGAGGGCCGGGCCCGGGGGTGGGGGAGGCAGGCTGAGGGGAAAGGCCAATACCCACGCCACCCTCAGCCCTGACCAGGACTGAGGACTGTCTTCTTTCATGCCTAACAAGCCTCTAGCTCCTTGGCCACTGCAGGGGTGAGAGGAGAGGGAAGGGCCCCCATCCTGAGCCCTGCACCAGGGTCCTTGCTGGCGGCAGGCACCGCTCGCCGGCCTCACAGAAGACAGATCACTCCCTTAATCACTCTGGAAAAGAACCCCAAGCCGATATAATATTATAATTAATTAATTCACTAAAAAGGTATTAAATTTCTCTCCCCCCTGTGGATATTATCTGAATTCATTGACCTTTAGAAAAATCACCCTCTAATTGTAACCAGGTCCAAAAGCATTTGCAGCCCGTCCCTTTTACATTAATAATATCTTCCCGGACTAGGCTCTGGCTGCTTAAATATTGTATAAATTCCACTGCCCCCCTTGGAAAGAAGGAGCAAAGAAAAAAGATGAGGCTGGAGGAGTCTGAGAGGGGGATGGGGTCTGGACCCTGAGAGGTGGGAGTCCCAGGAGGTGAGGGATGGGAGGTGAGGGGCGGGAGGTGCACCCAGGTGTCTGGGAAGGGGCTCTCTAGTGGCTCCAGCTGAGCCAGGCAGCTTGGAGGACAGGGGAGGGGCATGGGTTTTCAGATGGAGCACCCAGCATGGGCTGGGAACACGAGTGTTGAACCTGAGGTTAGTTTTAGGAGGCTATGTGTATGTGTCTGGGCAGAATGTGTATAGTGTGTATCAGACTCTCATCTAAGTTAATGGCGTCAAATAGTAAAGAAAGAATCTGCTATAAAGGAACCATGGGTGATGGAAACGTGGAATCCCAAGCAGCACGTTCCGAGGCCCTGCGACCCCCTCCGGGGCTCCCACTCCAACTCCAGCCTCCCAGGCCCTATTCTACGGATGGTGGAGCTGGCTGCCCAGCAGATGCAGCTGGACATGCAGAACTTCCTAAGGCTGAGGAGGTAGGTACTAAGGCAGAGCGAGCAGCTGGTGGGGACAGACAGATACAGAAACCGAAGCTTAGGGCAGCAGGGTCAGGGGCTGGGGCGCTGTCTGCATCCTCCACCCTCACCACCTCTGCTCCCCCAGCACCTGGCTCCTGCTGAGGGCCCCACAAGGAATCCAAGGGAGCTACAGCTGCTCGTCCTCCCGTGCCTAGCTTTGACCTCTTTCTCCACTTCCTCTCCCACTGTACATGTCTGTTTGTTCTCTAAGCCTCCTTATAATGAAGGGGCTGGACAGGCCCATCCCTCCTGTGTCCACACCAGCCAAAGTCCTTACTCTGCCTTTTTATTTTTTAGAAACAGGGTCTTGCTGTATTGCCCAGGCTGGAGTGCAATAGCATGATCATAGCTTACTGTAGCCTCAAACTTCTGGGCTCAAGCAATCCTCCCATTTCAGCCTCTTGAGTAGCTAGGACCATATGTGTGCACCACCATGCCTGGCTAATTAAAAAAAAAAAAAATAGAGTTAAGGGTTTGGCTATGTTGCCTGGGCTGGTTTTGAACTCCTGGCCTCAAGCAATCCTCCTGCCTCAGCCTCCTGAGTAGCTGGCATTACAAGTGCAAGCCACCACACCTGTCCCTACTCTGCCTTTTGAAAAAGAATTTCCAGGCCAGTCACAGTGGCTCACACTTGTAATCCCAGCACTTTGGGAGGTCGAGGTGGGCAGATCACCTGAGGTCAGGAATTCAAGACCAGCCTTACCAACATGGTGAAACCCCATCTCTACTACAAATACAAAAAAAAAAAAAAAAAATTAGCTGGGTATGGTGGTGGGCACCTGTAACCCCAGCTACTTGGGAGGTTGAGGCAGAAGAATCACTTGAACCTGGGAGACGGAGGTTGCAGTGACTGGAGATCGTGCCACTGCACTCCAGCCTGGGCAACAAGAGCAAAACTCCATCTCAAAAAAAAAAAAAAAAAAAAAATCCCCCATAGACCTGACACCTGAAAAGATGTTGTCCACCAAATAAATCTTGCTAAAGGATGCATTCCCCTGTTACCAAATCAGAGTGGTTCTCAAATCAGAGTTGTTCATAATCACCAGCCAGACTCCAATCCAGCCACAAGGTGAGGGTCCTTCAGGCTGGTCTCAGAAACAAGAACACTTTCTGGTGGTTCATTGAAATGCTGGAAGTAGTCCCTGGGCCGGCCTCAGCCAAATCGGTAGGACTGCAGGACTCCCAGACAGGGTGGAAGCCACCCAGGCAGACAGCTTGGAATGTACAATGAAGCTGAGACTCCACGTCCACCAGCCAAGGCGGGCAGCTGACTAATCCTGGCCCAGGGCACCCTCTTGTGGACAGAACCCCACTCACACCCTCTGTCCTGTCGAATGTACGGTCCATATCCCAATCCGAGAGGTGGTGGCCAGGCTGAAGGAGCCCAGGGGCAGGAAACCGCAGACAGGTGGAGGGCGGGGACATCAGTGATCTTTTTTTTTTTTTTCCTTTTAAAAAATGTTTTAAATTTTTATTTCTTTTTAGCTGACCTCTGCTGGAAGGAGGGGCTATCGGTGATGTTGAAGGGCCGTGCGAGGAAGCAGGTGGACAGCCCTCTACTCCACTGAGCGAATCCCCAGGGGGAAGTGGAAGAGCCAGTGGGATCGCGGAGATTTTTCAGGGGCCTGAAGGACCGGCCTTGGGACTTCCCGGGCCTCCACCGCCCCCGGCAAGGCAGCCCAAGCCTAGATCATCAGGTGTCTCCCAGAGTACAGGGCTTGCCCCAGACGGGGCTCAGAGGGTTTTCCAGGGCATGGGTAAGTCCCAGGTGGTGGGGTGGAACCTGGAACTAGGAGGAAGCGCCAGCGCCACGGCTGGCTCAGGCTCCACAAGGTCATCCCCGGCTCCATCTGACCTTGAGATTAATCCTGCAGCCCCACCGCCATCAGCGCCCAGCCGCCCGGCCCCCTTTCCTTCTCTCCCCTCGCACGTTAATTGCTCAACGTTGATTTGATCTCTCCTTTTGCACAGAGGAAATTGCCCTCTTAGCCATTTTCATCCTGGGATTTTTTTTTTTTTTTTTTTTAATTAGGCCTCTTCAGCCTCTCAGGGCGATGACGGGGAGCCATTTTGGTCTCTGCCTGAAGCGACCGTGGAGAGCGGAGGGGAACTGGAAGAAGCCCGAGAGGCCCTCCCCATTCCCGCGGGGCACCGGGGCTCCAGCAGCCGCCACTTCACCCAGGCCATGTCCCCCTCCTGGGCGAGGTCAGAAACTCCAGCATCTCTGAGCAGAGGCCCCAGGGCTGCAGCACGGAGGAAGGGCCTCGCCCAGGCCTCGCTCCCAGAGCCAGAGCGGGGCGGGGGGGAACCCGGGCTCGTGACCCCCACGCAGCGTCCTGGGCTCCCGTCTCCTCCCTGCCTAGCTCAGGGGAGTCCCTTTCCTCAAATCCCTAGCAGGACGCAGACCCTCAGAGGGGGCCAGACAGAGGGCGAGCGCCCAGCTGCAGCTTCTCAACCCGGGTGGCCGCCCACCTGGGGATGTCACCCCCGGAACAGGAGTGGGACAGGAGAAGCATGCCCCCTACTCCGGGCCCAGGGTGCCCCAAATAAGCAGCTAAGGGAGGCGGACTTGGTTTGTGAGCAACCCGCCCCCTACTGCAACTCCTGGTCTCGCTCCGGCCGCAGCTGGAGTCTTGGGACTGGCGTGACCGCAGCGCCACCTCGTGGCCGTGCGGAGGGACCGTGCCCCCATCAGCACCCAAACCCCTCGGCTTCCCCGGGCAGGGCTAAGGGGGTGAGGACACCAGGCGGCAGCGAGTTCCCTCTTCCCTGTACCCCTCACTCCGACCCCCTTCAGGCAGCATCCGCTCTCTGGAAGGGGCCCACTGGATTGAATCCTCTCGTTCGCTGTCAGCCCTAGACCCACTCCGAAGAGACAGGACCTCCGGGTACAAAGCACAGTGTTTACTAAAGGCACAAAGTGGGGGATCGGAAGGCAGCTGCTCTTCCGGCAGTGACCCCTCCCGCTTCCGGCAGCCCCCGCGCTCGAACCACCTGGTGGAGAGCTGTTAGCACCAAAGGGGGGGTGCCCACCTGTGGGAGGGCCTGAGGACCAGACTGCGGGGCGGGCTGGCTGCCATGTGAGTCCCAGAAAGGCAGGCCTGGGCACCCCCAGGAGCAGTCGCCTCAGACGAGGAGCTTCCCGAAGCCCCCCAGCATGTCTTTCACTGATAATGAGGGGGTCGGGCTCAGAAGACAGGGTGTCTCCACCACCCTCTTCTCACCTCTAGAACACCCTGCCCCCTCCCTGTCCCCCGACTCCATCTCTGAGAGAGGAGCTGAAGGCCTCTTCCTACCCTGCCGGTCAAGAGGGCTGCCTGGGGGTGCTTCTCCTTACCCCACAGGCTGCCAGACAGGCACTAAGTCCAAACAAGGGCCAACCGGGAGGAGGGAGGCAGGGCAGGTGGCTACTTCACACACAAGTGCAGCCTGAAGGGTGGGAGGGAGGTGCCCCAGGCCCTCCCAGCCCCCAGGCCAGCCCCTGTTCCCTAGCACAGGGGCAGCCAGGGTCACAGCACATCGCCCTCCTCCATGCTGAAGCTGCTCCGGCGGCTGCTGGCCTTGGAGGCCTCAGGGGACATGGTGGACAGGAGTGGATCAGAGGCCAGCGGTAGCAGTGAGTCGTCCAGGAGCATGAGGTCCAGATCCTTCTTGGACAGGCCAGGGAATGGGGAGCCATGCTCCGGTGCCAGGGGTTCGGGGTATCCTGGGGGACCCTCGTCCTCCCTGCCCCCAAAGCTCAGGCTGTGGCTGAAGTCCAGGTGATGGAATGGGGACGGCGGCTGGGTGGGCAGGGGCAGCGGGGCTTGCGGGGGCAGAGCCGGCAGCGGCTCAGGGTCAGGGACCTCAGCCCCCAGCATCAGGGCTTCCCCTGGGCCCTCTTCACTAGGCAGCTCCTGCTTCACCACCTGCTGGGCCAGCTCTGCCATGTTCATGCCGGATGGGGAAGTGGTAGGGAGGCCGTGCACTCGAGCCTGCATCTCCAGCTCCTGCAGGGGAGGAGATGGAAGGCTGGGGAACACACCTATGGGCACCAGCCACCAGGCCCCCCTCCCCTGGGCCTCCATCATAGCACTTGCCCCTGCCCAACGGCACAGAGCAAGGTGTTTCCGTTCGAAGAAAGCATAGGGTCGTTCCAGAGCCTAGACCAGTGTTTCTTCAGACTACAAGTCATAATTCATTAGTGGGTTGTGAAACCATTGTAGTGAGTCTTGACCAGCTTTCTATTTTTTTAATTGAAATTGTGTTGTCTAGACTAGACTAGAAATTATTAGAATGCATTGCATCTATTAAGGATGAGCAGAGCATTCCTTCATGAAACTTGATTTTCCACTTTGAGTGTGCCCGTGTGTGCTTGATTTTAATGTATAATTGTATCATCTACCATAAGAAAGAGAAACAAGGTGCAGTCCAATCGCCCTCTGTGTAAAGGGCCAGCCTCAGGTCTAAAGAGGACAAGAGGCCCTCAACACAGAGCCAGGACTAGAACTCTCAGATCCAGCTGCTAGGGCTGATTCTGCCAAGCCCTTGTTCTTTAGGTTGACCCTGTGGAGATTCCTAGTGCCACCCACCAAATGATTCCAGCTCTCTACCTCCCAGGCACATGATACATTTGCATTTTCCTGCCTCTTGCGGTTAAAGTGCTTGTAGAGTTTGCTTGCACTGGCCAAGCCCATTGAACAGAAGTGACATGTGGCACCTTAAGAGTGACAATGGCTTTAAGAGGCAGCTCTAGATGTGCCACCAGAGAGCTGGGTCCCAGCAGCCTGGGTCTCAGAATGAGGGCCTCACAGAACAGAACCTCCAGCTGATATTTGTTGCTTAAAGATGCTAAGGGGCCGGGCGCGGTGGCTCACGCCTGTAATCCCAGCACTTTGGGAGGCCGAGGCGGGTGGATCACGAGGTCAAGAGATCGAGACCATCCTGATCAACATGGTGAAACCCCGTCTCTACTAAAAATACAAAAATTAGCTGGGCATGGTGGCACGTGCCTGTAGTCCCAGCTACTCGGGAGGCTGAGGCAGGAGAATTGC
>PVKV010018430.1:0-44832 GCA_004027835.1 Alouatta palliata
GACGCTCTTCCGATCTCTAATTTTTGTATTTTTAGTAGAGACGGGGTTTCACCATGTTGACCAGGATGGTCTCGATCTCTTGACCTCGTGATCCACCCGCCTCAGCCTCCCAAAGTGCTGGGATTACAGGCGTGAGCCACCGCGCCCGGCGAGGCCCTTCCTTGAACCTGCTACCTCTGGATCAGCATTAAAGCACAGGGGAGGGCAGGTGTGGTGGCTCATGCCTGTAATTCCAACACTTTGGGAGGCTGAGATGGGAGGATCACTTGAGGCTAGGAGTTTGAGACCAGCCTGGGCAATATAGCAAGGCTCTCTCTAAAAAAATTAAAACTTAGCTGGACATGGTGGTGTGCTTCTGTAGTTCCAGCTGCTTGGGAGGGTGTAGCAGGAGGATGGCTGGAGCCCAAGAGGTAGAGGCTGCAGTAAGCTGATTGTGCCACTGCACTCCAACCTGGGCAACAGCAAGAACCTGTCTCAAAAAGCTGGGCATGGTAACTAATGCCTGTAATCCCAGCACTTTGGGAGGCTGAGGCAGGAGGACTGCTCAAACCCAGGAGTCCAAGACTAACCTGGGCAATATAATGAGACCTCATCTCTACATTATTACTTTTTTTTTTTTTTGAGATGGAGTCTCGCTTTGTCACCCAGGCTGGAGTGCAGTGGCACAGTCTCGGCTCACTGCATCCTCAGCCTCCTGAGTAGCTGGGACTGCAGGTGCGTGCCACCATGCCTGTCTAATCTTTTGTATTTTTAGTAGAGAGAGGGTTTCACCATGTTAGCCAGGATGATCTTGATCTCCTGACCTCGTGATCTGCCCGCCTCAGGCTCCCAAAGTGCTGGGATTACAGGCGTGAGCCACTAGGCCCAGCTTACAATTTTCTTTTTAATTATCGGATATAGTGGTGCACAACTGTGGTTCCAACTATTCAGGAGGCTGAGGTGGGAAGATTCTTTGAGTCTGGGAGGTCAAGGCTGCAGTGAGCCGTTATCACCACCACTACATTTCAGCCTGGGCAACAGAATGAGACATTGTCTCAAAAAAATAAAAATTAGGCTGGGCACAGTGGCTCACGCCTATAATCCCAGCACTTTGGGAGGCCAAGGTGGGTGGATCACAAGGTCAAGAGATCGACACCATCCTCGCCAACATGGTGAAACCCCATCTACTAAAAATACAAAAATTAGCCGAGTGTGGTGGCACGTGACGGTAGTCCCAGCTACTTGGGAGGCTGAAGCAGGTGAATTTGCTTGAACCAGGGAGTCAGAGGTTGCAGTGAGCTGAGATTTTGCCACCACACTCCAGCCTGGCAACAGAGCGAGACTCAAGAAAGAGAGAGAAAAGGAAGGAAGGAAGGAAGGGAGGGAGGGAGGGAGGAAAGAAAGAAAGAGAAAGAAAGAAAATTTTAAAAAGTATAGGGAGGTTAAGAACAGAGAATCTTTATTATCATTTATATTACCAAGAGTTATTGTTTGAGGTTGGCTAGAAATCTGAGTGCAGACACGCAAAGAAGTTGCCCCACATCACAAAGCAAGTAAAGTCAAAACAGATGACACTATCACAGGCTATTCCCAAGGTATGTTTTTTCCTGTGAAAATATATTATCTGGTCTTGACTAAAGGTGTGGGCCCTCAAGGCAAGGCAGACAGAGCAGCAACACATGGGTTCAGTTTACACATTTATTATAGAAATCCCCTTCCAGTGTGGGTAATGTCTTGGGCCCAGATCCATTGGTACAAAAAGAAAAGTTTAACACCAGGAAAAGGGGGTAGGGGAACCCCCAATTCCAGAAAGTCACAGACAGGTATCATAGAAAACACAACTTGTGTGGGTTTGCTTAAAAAGTGGTAGATGGGGGCCGGGCACGGTGGCTCACACCTGTATTCCCAGCACTTTGGGAGGCTGAGGTGGGCAGATAACGAGGTCAAGGGTTCGAGACCAGCCTGGCCAACATGGTGAAACCCCGTCTCTACTAAGAATACAAAAATCAGCCGGGCGTGGTGGCAGGTACCTGTAATCCCAGCTACTCAGGCAGCTGAGGCAGGAGAATTGCTTGAACCCAGGAGGCGGAGGTTGCAGTGAGCCAAGACCGTGCCACTAAACTCCAGTCTGGGTGACAGAGCAAGACTCCATCCCACAAAAAAACAAGAAGTGGTGGATGGAATGAAAGCCAAGGAAGGTGTGAGTGGCCTGTGGCCTGTGGCCAGACCTCACCTGAGGATTTTACTGGCATCTACTGGATTCCAGGTCTGGTAGATGCCAGGTTCAACCCCCAGAGCATCCCAGGACACAGCACACACATAGCCCTTTGCCCCTCCTGTGGGATCTCCTGACTAGGGGTGGTTAGGATAGAGGCTGTGGGCACAGACGGAACTGGGCTCTTTCAGGCATCCCACCCAGACTGCAGTCCTTCCAAGTGTGGGCAGAGAGCTCACTGGCCCGACAACCGCCCTGGCGATGGGTGGCAGGGACTTCTGTTCACATCAGAGTCTCCTGGCTGCCCTAAATGGCCCTGAGGCCTGCTATGGTCCATTTTATGGAGGGGGTTCCTGAATGGAACCCGGTTGGGCATGGGAACAGGAATGAACCCAACCAGATGAGTTCACAGTTTCCCTTTTATAAAACGCCTAGTGTTGGAGGAAGACAGTGAATACCTAAGTTACAACTGTAAACAGAAATGGAGGAAGGGGCTTGGGGTCCCCATGACATCATCCCCTCTCTTTTAAGCTGGCTGAAGGCCCCCAGTCCCCAGCACAGTGTGAGAGAAGCAGGGCGTCAGACACATTCCTGGGCCCACAGGAAGCCAGAGGCCTTGGAAGATAAGGTTGGCACACTCTGCTCAGGACTGAGAGCAACCACAGCCCAGGGCCCAGCAAGGTCAACTGTGTGCTCCCCAGACTGGAATCATGCCCAGGCCAACAAGGGGCATATCAGAAGGGGTCAGACCAGCGTCCCTGGGGTCTGGGTGTCAGAACTGGAGGACTGCTCCCCCTCTAGCGTCAGGTCACTTAAACGAGCGCTCAGCTCCGGGGGATACAGGAAGTCCGCGTAGTATCTTTAGAAGGGTAGCAGGAATCCGGAGGACAGAGTGGAGAAGACAAGAGAGGAAAAGGCAGACAAGACAAAGAAAGAGAAAGGAAGCTCGTTAAAGAGGTGGAGGCAGGCATTAGGACAGCACTTTCAGGCTCGGGGGCAAGGAGAGAAAAGGAAGAGAACCGCAAGGGGCATGAGATGTCCCTTCCTCCCAGCACCCTGCGTCAAGGCTCATCTTCAGCCTATAACTTGATGAAGAACTGCTGCTACCAGCGCCCAAGATCCCCTTCACCAGGACCCCATGGACTAACGCAGATCATGTGCAGCAGAGTGACCGTCTGCCATCGCGGCAGCTAGTTTCCTCATGGTCCAATTCATTAGCAATCATGACTAGCCATTCCCTGGCCTGGAAATATTTGCCATCTGCCTTAAGAGACCCCTACCCATCAGTAAAAGCACCCCCCATACCTGCCAGAGACAGGGGGCGCCGTGAAACTCCTCGAGTGTGGGAGTGGCGCCTGGCTGGGGGCCCCGTACAGCGCCTGGCCCACCTCATAGCAGCGGGCATGGAGAAAGGTTGGGTGTGACGGGCCCGCAGAGGGGAGCACAGGCCGGCGCTGGGGCCCCGCAGCCAGTCCCGAGTTCCGGATGTACCAGTCCCGCAGCCCCTCCAGGGCCAGGTTCTTGTGGCCACTGCGTTCACCAGCTGAGGGGATACGGGTGGGTGGGGGCATCCACAGCAGAGGGTTTGGATGCACCTCAGGGCCCTCGGCAGCCTCTGGGGGCAGGCCACAGGGCTTGGTGCGTGTGGCACGGGTGTGGGGGTCCTTGGTGCGGAGGAGGGGGCTGTTGCTGTCAGCTGCATACACAGGTGGTGGGCCGGGGAGCATAGTGAGGAGGCCATCCCGGCGGGAGAGGGGTCCTGGGACCTCAGCTGCAGGCAACAGCTCCCCCCAGCCTGCTCCACCGCCACTGCGGGGCAGGCCACGGTCCAGGGAATAGTCCAAGAGGAAGTCCCCACACACAGGTGGGAGCCGGGGGGCACCTCGGGAGGCAGGGGCAGCTGAGCTAGGCCGGGCGGCCCGGGGAGGGTCTGGGGGGCCAGCTGTGCGGGAGGAGAAGGCAGGGGTTGGTTGGGGGCGCTCATACAACACCTCACTGCTCTTGCATACTGGGGGGCCAGAGGCAGAGGGAGCCAGAGGGGCAGGCGGGGAGCCGGCTCCCCCACCAGCTGCCCGGTCCACCAGCAGGGCCTCAGAGCTGTTGCTGCGGCGGGTGCGAGCTACGAAGAGGGAGGCGCGATCGGAGGCAGGGTCTGCCCGGGGAAAGCCCATCTGTGAGTCCTGGCTGCCGGACCACTGGCGAGAATGAAGCCCTTCAGGTCTGGAGCGAGAGGCGAGGGTCATGGGAATAGGTTCAGAAAAATCAGGCAGGCTTGCCCTCCCTACCCCACTCCTTTCTGAGCCTTCACTTTTTTTTCCTTTTTTCCCCGAGACAGAGTCTCACTCTGTCGCCCAGGCTGGAGTGCAGTGGCACAATCTCAGCTCACTGCAACCTCCACCTCCCAGGTTGAGTGATTCACCTGCCTCAGCCTCCCGAGTAGCTGGGACTACAGGTGCACACCACCACCCTGGCTAATTTTTGTATTTATTTTAGTAGAGATAGGGTTTCACCATGTTGGTCAGGCTAGTCTCAAACTCCTGACCTTGTGATCCACCCACCTCAGCCTCCCAAAGTGCTGGGATTACAGGCGTGAGCCACCACGCCTGGCTGAGCCTTCACTTTCACATCTGCAAATGGGCCCAGGGTTGGAAGCTGTGTGTATAAAGGTGGCATGTAGTGACATGTAAAGGGCAGCTAAGGTTCTGTCTCAGGCTAGGGGGTTGGGAGTAGAAATGTATGGGGGAGGCCTGGCACTGTTAGTTCCAAGGGAGGTATAAATATGTGTAGGGACTCATAGCTGGCAGATGAGGGGCCAGGCAGGGGGCTCTTCCTAATCCAGCTGACCCCTCCCACTGCTAAGGCCCTTCTCATGGCTCACCTGGCCTCCAGGATTGAGTCCCAGGCCTTAGGGCCCACATGTAAAACTCTGCCTGAATTCTGTATCCAACTGTCCGTATGAACCACCCAAAGCTACTATCCCAACAGCCACCATTCACAGAATGCAAGCCCCACAAGGATGGGGACTTGGTTTTGTTCAGAGCCTGGGGAAAGTAGGCACTCTGTTTAAGAAGAAGAGGACAGTGGTTAAAAGCATGGACTCTAGAGTCAAACTTGCCTGGGTTCAAACTCCAGGACTTCAGTTTACTAACAAGTTACTTAACCTTTCACTGGCCTCATCTATAAAACGAGAATAACAATAGCACCCACTTCATAGGGATCTCATGATGACTAAATGAGTTGATACCAGGTAAAACACTAATTCCTAGCAAGTGGCAGGCACTCGGAATATGTTAACAAGAACTTATGACCATGTCTTTCAAAGGCAGATATTATTATTCCCATTTCACAAATGAGGAGACAATGATCCAGAGAAAGACTTGTCCAAATGCACAGAAAAGCCTGTACTCAAACTTTGGTGCTTCTGCCCCAAATGCCCACCCCATTCTCCACCAAGATGTTGCCTGTTCACCTTTAGTGCCCAGCCTCCCATGTCCCACATCTTTCGTTTGTTTGTTTGTTTTGAGATGGAGTTTCGCTCTTATTGCCCAGGCTGGAGTGCAATGGCGCAATCTCGATCTCGGCTCACTGCAACCTCCGCCTCCCAGGTTCAATCAATTCTCCTGCCTCAGTCTCCCAAGTAGCTGGGATTACAGGCATGCCTCACCATGCCAGGCTAATTTTTGTATTTTTAGTAGAGAGGGGGTTTCACCATGTTGGTCAGGCTGGTCTTGAACCCCTGACCTCAAGTGATCAGCCTGCCTCCACTTCCCAAAGTGCTGGGATTATAGGCGTGAGCCACGGTGCCCAGCCATCCCACACCTTTTGATAATGCTGTCCTCAAGCCTCCAGTGAGAACTAATGGTTCCCTCCCCTCTGATCCTCCAGCCCACCCTCAGATTCCCCTTACTTGCAGAGCTGGGGGCCAGCGCCCCGGGTGAGGACAGGGGTAGCAGGCACACTTCGGCCCTCAAAACTGGAGGCACTCCTGGGCAGCGAGCGTGTGGGGCTAGACAGAGATGGGCAGGCTCAGGTAGGGGCCCAGGTTAGAGACTGCACCCACCAGCAGACCCTCCGCCAGCCCAGGCTTGCTATCCCATTCCCAGCTCCTGCAGAAGGGAAGAGGAGCTCATTCTCACCTGGTGGGGCTGGCCACAGAGTTCCGCCGGCTCTTCAGATCCCCGTAAAGATCTGATGGGGGTGGTTTCCATGGGGTTCGCCGCTCAGGGCTCCCCCCAGATACTGCCCGCAGCTGGTCCCAAGCCTTGGGTGGTGAGGGACGCTCGGCCAGAGAGAAGCAGCCATGGGGCTCCTCTGGGTGGAAGAGAGCAACTGGGGTATAATTCAATGAGGGGGGCCCAGTGGGGGCAGGACAGGCTGGGGGGCAAGGCCATGGGGAGGGGCAAAGTGCTGGGACAGGTTAAGCAGGGTGAGGAGGAGCTAAGGCTGACAAGTAGGTTCTGCGGCTGCAGGGCTGGGGTGGGGTGAGGCTAAAAAGATGGGGGACCCACAGGAAGATGGGGCATGGCTAAGGAGAAGCTGAAGAAGCATGGGAGGGGCTGGGCATCAAAGGATGGGCTGATCATGCAGGATGTAGTTGGAAGGAAAAAAGGGGTAGGCTGAGGGGATGCAGGGGTCGGGGGCGGGTTTGGGGGATAGGAGTCCTCACCGTTGTCATGGCTGGCCCCAGACTCTGAAAGGGAGCTGCTCTCCGAGTGCAGAACTACGTCCTCTACAGGTTAGAGGGGGAGAAGCGGGCCTCTCACTCCCAGGCCTAAGTGCCACTCCCTTACACCACTGGGTGAGCACCTCCACTTGGCCCACCTTCTGGCCAAGTTGCCTTCTCACCCTGTTGCCTTCCCAAGAATTTGCTTTTAACAGAGCCCAAGACCACCCTAGCTTGGTTCCTGACTGTGCCGGCAGATATTTATCAGTCCCCCCCAGTTTGCCCTTTCCAATGAGCCAGTTTGTCACAACTCTTCACACGGGTTGGGCTACTCGAATTGTGCCTACCTCCCAGCCACTCACCCATCCCAGCCCTACCACGTCCATTCAACAGTGTCCACTCTCTCACTCTCACCAGGGGATGCTCACCTTGGCTGAGCTGAGTGAGGCGCATGCCCAGGCAGACTCCCTGGGTGGTGATCACTGGCCCCGTAGACAGCGGCAGTGGCTGGGGTGGTGGGAGCACTGGGAGGCCAAGGCGGGCCCGGACATCCCCGAGCTGCTCCTCCAGCTCGTGCAGCCTCCGCAGTGCATCTGCCTGGACCTGGCGCCGGCGCCGGCGCTGCTCGGTGCTCAGATCCGGGGCCAGGGCCAGGCGGCGGGCAGCTGCTGCAATCTGCTGCTGCACTGACACCTCGCGCTCCAGGGCCTCAAGAGCCAGCTCCTGTCGGGCCCACCCAAATGTTGGAAATGGCCAGGCACAGGGACCTGGTGGGGCCAAACCCACTAGAGGCTGTCCTGCACTTCCAGCGGCCTATTCAGGCCTATTCACCTGCAGGTGGAGCTTATTTACCCCGGGGAGGGGGCAGGGCAGGGCAGGGCCTCTCTTGGTGAAGGGCTGGGTCGTTCATCTTCCTGAGCATGGGAGGCCTGTCCTGACAGTTAAGGACCAGCATCCTCTCTCATCGCAGGAACCTACCTCCAGAAGCCTTTTTCCTTCTCATCTTAGCCTCTCCCTCACCTGGCCACAAGCCCCCTCCTGGCTACTCCTCTGTACCTGTCCCCTCTCCCCACCCTCTTGCTCTCCACACCCATCTACTCACCTCAGCAGGGCACAAGGAGTGGTGTGCTGGGTTGGGGTGCGGTGGAGGGTAGGTGCGGGCTGTGGGGGGCCGCCGGCGGACCAACTGGGGCCGTTCACCAGGCTCCAGCGGGCACTCAGGGGGCAGCTGGCCAGTCAGCTCCTGGTGGGGGGCAGAAGTCAGAGACTACCAAGGGTTAGTTGGAAGGATAGGGTAACACATTAATGATCCCAGAAGCTACAGAAGTCCTACCAAGAGCCTGGCCCTGCTCAGCACCCACACATGATAATTCCCTTCCTCCTCCTATTATGTCCACCAGGCAGGCGTGCCCAAACCTCAATGGCCCAAACCCCTGTGGTGGTGGGCATGAGAGGCAGGGAGACCTGCTTTGGGATCCAAAATTGTTTCATTTTTATAAAGGTGACACCGTCGAGATCCTAAGTATTATATAACTCCCTTTGGGGGCTGGGGCTGCGTGGTCTGAGCTATAGTATTATTTCTGGCACACTGTGGGCATTCACAGTAAGAGGGGGAAACTGAAACTACACATCACCCTGTGCCAGTTCAGGTCCGACTGTGCTGCCAAATTTTGAACAGAACCTGTTTTCTGAGGTTTGTTGGATTTGAAATTGTCGACAGGAGATTGTGTGCCTGTATTACCATATTTCATTCATTCTAACACAGCTAAGCTGAGCTTTGAGGAGAAAGTGGGTGACACAGCCAGGACAAGTGGTTGAACAATTGCCACCCAAGTCTGTCTATCTAGGGGCCCCAGCTCCTCACCTCCCCCACCACCTCCCCGCCTGACACCCCTAGGGCCAGGCCCTTACCGCCTCCTGGAGACACACTTTGCGGAGCTCCTGAAGTTTCAGGCTCAGGGCCTCCTGCAGGGTCCGCTGCCGGTCAAGCAGACCCCGCAGACGCTCTGACTTCACCTGGGGAGCAGCCTCTCCAAACAGGGCAGCTGGACACAGAGGGAGCAAAGATCAGTGGGACAGCCAGGGTATCCTGGAGCAGCTGTGGGGCCAGGGACCAACTCTTCCCAAGTAAGCAGGTGGTGATTCAGAGCAGGGGAGGAGGCAGCAGGACGGGAAGCAGCCACTGACCTGGGGCATTGAAGGTAGGAGAGCTGATCAGCTGACCTTTGACTTCCATCTTGGTGCTGTTGAGAGGCCGTGGCTGATGGCTGGACAAAGTCTGGCAGTGACACACAGGAGCCGTTAAGGAAGCACGTCCCATGATATCCCAACCCCCAGCCCTTCCCAACTTCCCATGCCACAGTGGGGAATAAGGGGTAACCTGGGCCCCACGTGCCTGCTTGACCTGCCCTTTCAGAATCCGTGTGGATGTCTGGACCCACTTGGCCCTGGTACCTTGGTTCCCTTCGCATTGAGTGGGAGCACAGCAAGTGGGGAGCTGGGCGGACTTACACGCCTCCTCAGAGGCCCATGGGTCACAGCCAGGAGTCTTGCCTGGGGAGGGAGAATTAATGGGACAGATTCAACCAACTATAAGAACAACAGGCACACAGTCAGCACCTGGTTGCCTGCAATAGTTACCTACAATGCCACATTGAATCTTCATAGCCGACTGGGAAGATTCATACTCCCATTTTACAGATGAGGAGAGGAAGGCACAGAGGTGAAATAACTGGCCCATAGCCACAGACATAACCCAGGCCCACCCGCTGGACCTACACTCTTGCTCACGAGAACCGCTCCAACTCCACCAACTTCCTCATAAGCTCCCCGGTCCCTCAGGCCTCAGGGTCTTTGCCCAGGCTGTGGCTGCTGCCTGAAATGCTTTCTTCAACCTGTTACCACCCCAGCCCCTTCGTGTCACTTATCATTCTAGAGCTTAAGTATCACTTCCACAGGGGGCCCCTGTGTTACATCCTCTCACAAATGGTTGTCTAACAAGAGATTATGCCTCCTGGAACATCCATGAGGACAGAAAACATTATCTGTCCCATTTTCATCAGCATTGCCAGCACCCTGAACACGGCTGTATACGCAAGTGCTCAATGAATGGGGTGCCAGGTGAATGAATAAAAGACGGAGTAAACGAATGAGGTGGCAGTGGAGCCAGGGTTCAAGCCCAGAGCTGTGGGTCTGTGCTTGTCCCAACTCCATCTGTAGCTCTAGTGCAGCAAGGAGAGTGTTCACTGTGTTCACTTGACCCAGGGTCCCTCCAGCCCCTCTCCCCGTGCCAGCCTGTCCTGAGCCTAGCTAGGGAAGTACCCTTGCTGAGATTTGTAAGAAGTCAAGTCCACAGCTGAAAACAACAAACCACCTGCCTCCTGCCTCCTTCTCTGCCCCTAGTGCCTCTGCTGACCATGGAGCCTGCCGTGGCTGGCCACCAGCCCTGCCCTTGTCCCCTCCTTTGGAGTTTGCTCCCTCCCTTCCACATCCTGCTCAGTCCCCAGCTGGGCAGCCGAGTGACATCACCTCCCGCCACCTGGCCTAACCTCAATGGCAGGTGACTGGGAGGGTTTTATGGGGCCACAGAGTTCCCATCATCACCTACCTTGAAATCGGCAGCTTGTCATGACAGTGTTAGCCTCGTGTGAGGAAGACCCAGCCAACCAAGGAGGCGTGGGTTCAAGCCCCTTCCCCATCTGTATATTGTGGGGTGAGGCCAAGCTGCCTATAAGGTGTCAGTTTTCTCTGCAGTCCTCCTACCTGCCCCATAGGGCCTGTATCCCTCTCTTGAAGCAGTGGTGCCCTGCCTTCAACAGCAGGGGTGGGAATCAGTCCCTAAAGCCTTTTGACAAACCCAGGCCCCAGCAGAGGCATTCACATCCCCACTCATCTAAGGTCTGACATTTCCCAGCATGGCAGGAGTTTCTCCACACCCCAGCTCACTGGGGCTCCAACTTTCCCAGGCCCCTTTTAGGCCTGAGGAACTCTCATAGGGCTCCCTGGAACCTTCCTCCAACCCCATAGGAAACCAACTCCATCCATGGTCCCCTTTGCCAGCATTGGTCCCAATCCCACGCTGGGCTGCTTCAATCTTTTTTTTTTTTTTTTTTTTTTTTTTTGTATTTTGGAGACAGAGTCTGGCTCTGTCCCTCAGGCTGGAGTGCAGTGGCACAATCTCAGTTCACTGCAGCCTCCACTTCCCAGGTTCAAGCAATTCTCCCACTTCAGCCTCCAGAGTAGCTGGGCTTACAAGGGTGCGCCACCATGCCTGGCTAATTTTTGCATTTTTAGTAGAGACAGGGTTTCACCATGTTGGCCAGGCTGGTCTCAAAGCCCTGACCTCAGGTGATCCAACCGCCTCAGCCTCCCAAAGTGCTGGCATTACAGGCATGAGATACCGCGCCCAGCCAATCCTTTCTTCTCTAGGAGCTCAGAACATCCTGGAAGTCAAGACAGGGTCCACACAGGAACCCCAACTCCTCCCTATCAGCCAGACCTCGGGGGACATAGCTAGAGCATGAGTCATGGGGTCACTTGGCAGGCTACACACAGGGTCAACGCCTCACACCCCCACACCCAGTTCCCAAGCCTCTGCCTCCGCTCACCTGCCCTCTGCACACTTGCCATGGGGCGTGGGGCTGCCTCGTCCCCACCCAGAGAAAGCACACCCCACTCCAATCCCAGGTCTCCCCCCACCAGTGACCCCATGGCCCCTATCCTGTCCCAGGGACGAGCTGCAGCGGGAGAGCGGCAGAGGGCACCCCCACACCCAGAGGCGGGCCTGGCAGGTTTTTCAAGTCTGCCATTCTGACACCACAGCCGAGAAAGAAATTCCTGGCTGTAATGACTGTTTACAACCAAGATACCTCACCTGGGTGGCACCCCAACACTTGGGGGGGCGCATTTCCACATCCTGTCACTATCAGAGCAAATACAAACTCTCAATGTCTGGGAGCCCCCCCTTCCTCCACTGTAGTGAACAAATCGGGCATAGGCAGACAGGTGCCTGAGTAATGGTTTCCCAGTAACTCAGTCAGGTCTTTCTTCGGGGGAGCTGCTGAGGGAGAGCAGAGGCTACTCCTGGCAGGGAAGAAAGGAAGTAGGGATAAGGTGGAGAAGGGGGGGACTCATACTTCTCTTTTCCCTGATCCCTCCTCGTCCATTTCCGGCAGGGAATCGGCTCGGTGCCAGGAAAGGAAATTGGAGTTTTTTGGGCTTTGCCCCTCTCCTCAGGCCCTCCGTTCTCGCTGTCCCCCTCCTGCCCTGCCCTGCCCTGCATTGTTGGTGTGCCTCTCCCACAGACCTGGCTCTCTTACGAAGGGAACTTCAATACACCCTGCCCCAGCTCCCCAATGCCCTCGTCCCGCTCACGCCTGGGCCCACTGCTCCCAGGTGCTCACCAATGCCAGAGAGCGCTGTGGGGTAGCCTCAGATACCTTAAAAATAGTTGTCTTGACCAGGCCCTGGCTCCGGCTGGTAGTGGCAGTGAGCGGCAGTGGCAGATGCCTTGGCCGCCTCCCACTAGGTAATGGCCCAGCCTACCTGGCCAGGAACTGGGCCGTCCCACACCTTTTAACCCTTGCCTGTCTGTCACCAGGACTAGAGCCACCCCTGGGGGTAATCTCAGGGCCAGGTCCACTCAGGGTGCCCAGCATGTCTAAGAAAACACCCTGCACTAAGCAGGGTGGCTCATGCCTGTAATCTCAGCACTTTGAGAGGCCGAGATGGGAGGATCGCTTGAAGCTAAGAGCTCAAGGCCAGCCTGTGCAACATAGTGAGACCCCTCATCTCTATGAAAAAAATTATTAAAACGTTGGCCAGGCATGGAGGCATGTGCCTCCTTGCCCCATACACTTAGCAGAAAACTGGGAAGGGAAGAAGGGCTGAGAGTGGTGGGAGTAGCAGCTGCCTCTCTTACTGCCCAAATTCCCAGAGAATTAGACACTGCCCACTCAAGGGACACCTTGGATCTGGGCCATAGAGGTGTGGGGAGCTGTAAAGTACATAGGAGGCTTCAGGTGGATACTGGGTTTCTGTCTCTTGGCAGTAAGCATCACATTCTGAGGCCCCTACCCTTTCCTGCCAGGGCAAGGCAGTGGTAGAAGGTCTTGGGGCAATTTCCACCCTCACTGGGGAATAGTTTCCCAAGTTGGGGACAGAGGAAGTCGACCTGTCTAAGGAGAGACCAGGTCTCAAGATCCCACCACCTTCTGTGGCTCCAGAAGAAATAATTTCAATAAACCAAGCACAACTTACGCCCTGCAAAACACTCATGGGTTTTGACCCCTCTTGTTCCCTACAAATGTAGGAGGATGGCACAGACCCAGCCTCCTCACAGCCATTTTATAGATGTAGAAGCTGATGCTTAGAGAGGTGAAGAGGCCTGATTCAGATCACAGTGGCAGAAGAGCAGGTGGAATCAGAATTTCTGAGGGCTGGGTCCTGGCTAGGAGGCAGACAGAGGCTACTCCTGCAATCGGGAGGAAGTAGGGAAGGGGGCTCATGCTTCTTCACATCCATGCTGGGTCTCTCCCCTTCGGAGAGTCAGGCTTCATGCCAGAGAAGGAAATGAGAGCCTTGAGTCCCTACGATGTACGGTCCCCCTGCTCCACCACCACCACCACCTGGGCTCCAGGCCTGTCCCAGCACACAGCACACATCCTGTGCTCCACTCAGGACCATCTGCTCTGTGACTTCAGGGCCCAGGGCCCGAGCCCCACCCAGCCCCCTGCAACAGCCCACACCATGAGGTGGAGTGAGGAAAGCTGCAGGTGGGCCGAGGCTAAAGAGGAGCTCGCTCTGAATCAGCAGTGCCCTAGACTCACACTATTAAGGCCTCCTGCCATCCCTGCCCACCTTTCTTCCTGGGTGTGAGATTTCCAGCATGGAACACAAAGGCCCCTTTCATCGCCCTCCCCCCTTCACTGCCTGGGGCTGGTAGAGGTGGGCAGCGGTAAGGTGGGCACTGGGTGTTAGTGGGGAGTGTCCTCTTGGCCACAGCCTCTCCCACCTCTTGTGGGCCACCAAGGATGTTGGGAAGAAGGACAATAATAAAATCAGAGCCACCTGGGTGCGGTGGCTTACGCCTGTAATGCCAGCACTTTGGGAGGCCAAGGCGGGCAGATCACCTGAGGTTGGGATTTCAAGACCAGCCTGACCAACATGAAGAAATCTCTACTAAAAATACAAAATTACTAAAAATACAAAATTAGCTGGGCATGGTGGTGCATGCCTGTAATCCCAGCTACTTGGGAGGCTGAGGCAGGAGAATCACTTGAACCCGGGAGGCAGAGGTTGCAGTGAGCCGAGATTGCGCCACTGCACTCCAGCCTGGGTGACACAGCAATACTCCATCTCAAAAAAAAAAAAAAAAAATCAGAGTCAAGAGGGATGAGAATCTGGCTGGCAATGTGGATTGAGTCTTAAAGCTTAGGTCTCCTCATCTGTAAGATGGGTAAAAGGTGGTTACAGAGACAATGGAGGCCAATTAACTTTGAAAGGCATTTCAAAGTGCAAGGAAACACACCATGTCATTAATGACTGTTACTAACAACAATTAATACACTCACGCAGAGGTGGGTTGTTGCAGGCGTAACTGGAGGAGAGCAAGTAACCAGACCTCCTGGGCCAGGCAGACAAATGGGGCAGAGTCACCAGCGCACATCATTGCCCTGGTCCATGACTTTTAACAGCCTCGAAGGTGACCCAACATTTAAGCCCCACCCTAGCTGGGTCCTGGGGCTCACGTGACCCTGCCATCACTAGTAAATGGTGAGTCTGGCATTCACCACAGCTCTGCCACTTACTGTCTGTGTGACTGCTTGAATAAGACACTTAACCTCTCTGTGCCTCTCTGTCAATTGGGGATCATGGTAACAGTATGTACCTCATGGGGCTATTGCGAGCATTAAATCAGTTAATACATTTAAAGCTTGTGCAGGACAGTGCCTGGTAAGAGCTCTGTATATGTTGGCTGTCACAGTTACAAGCATTCTTCCCCATACAAAGTCAGAAATGAAGTAGATACATTCAGATACATTTTTTCCAGACAAAGTCGGTGTCCTTCCAGTCTCACTTGATAAATCTGAAACATTGTTTTTCCTCAGATAACTTGTCTGAACTCTTGCTATCCAAAATCAGAGACTAAGTATATTGAGATGCGTTTTTGAGACAGAACTGGTATCTCTCAGCTTCCAAATTCTACTTGCTATCCAGACACGGAACCCTTCCTGCTCACCAAATGAGACATATTTGAAACAGAGCTGTTTTCCCTCATGATCCAACATGAGGGATCCCTCTCCTTTCTCAACATCAAAAATGCAGGAACCAAATACATTCAGAGAAATTGAACTCTCACCATCCAAATGCAAGAACTGAATGGATTTGGAAACATTTTAGAGATACAACTGGTATCCCTCATTCTTGAACTTTCCTTACTCTCCAGGCAAAATGCAGGAACCAAATATATTTACATAACAGGGTGCTCTCACTATCCCAACTCTTGTCCCTGGAGCTCAGGAAAGTTCATAGATTTGGATATATTTTTGAGTTAGAGTCATTATTCCTCATTATCTTGATTTTCCCTACTCACTATGTAAGATGTGAAAGAAAATACCTTCAGATAACTTGGTAGGTTTCACTGTCTGAACTTTGGGAACTCTCCCTCTCAGAACTCAGGTACCAAATAGACAAAGCTTGTGTCATTATCAACAGGTTTGGATAGATGTTCAGGATAAATAAGATAGGTCTGGCATCTTGTTATTCAAATTCACTACTCTCTATGAGAAATGCAGGAACGAAACCTGAGTAACACATTGCCCTCTAGCCATTCAAGTTCTCCCCATCATCCTCAGAATCAAGGAGATTCGGACAATGAGGGAACCCTGCATTACTGTTGTTGTCACTGTTACTACTGGACAGGCCTGATTACTACATCCAGTGACTGCCTGGCCTTCTTCCCCACAGACCAGCCCCACAGAGGTGGGGTGGACTTAGCACCAAGATTTTTACTGCTTACTGCCGAGAGAAGGAGGATGAATCCTTGACCCCATCCCTCCTCTATACCAAGTCCTGAAGCCTTGGCCTAGAATAGACCTTTTCTTTTTCAGGCCAGGAAAGCAGAGATCATGCACCCAGAATCAAGACCAAGGAACAGAGGTAACATGGCCTAGAAGATACATACATACCCCTGGGTCTCCCATCCCTTCATATTTTCTCAACCCTTCCCCCCAACATGAGGAAGTCCCCAACATAGCAAGGCTGGAAACATGACCCAGACCTCTCAGACTCCCAGAGAATCACTGAATAATTTAGGGTATTCTTTCATGCTTGCAGAGAACAGGGGCGTAGGAACAGTTGCATGCCCTCCTGGGGCAGGAGGAGAAATGTAAGCTCTATGTGCGATCACTAGGGTGGGGGTAGGGGAGATCACACACAAAAATCCCATCAGCCACACAGTGCGCATAGGGCTGCTTGCTCTTGCTAAGAGAAGCATTTGGGATGTACTTTAGAGATCCTGGGAACAGCAGAACCTTCAAGTTCGGGGCATGATATAATGGGACCCCTGTCCTGGGCTCAGAAGGGATGGCAAGAGGATATTAGGAAGGAAGAAGATCTGAACAGGGTGGAAGGGCATGGTACAGGGGAGAACAGCCTGGGGCTGGGACAGGAAGGGACAGAACAGGAACGAGCGTAGGGGACAAGACAGAACCAGAGTTATCACAGGATGGAGGTCAACGGGCAGGATGGAGAATGAGCCAGGATGCTGGCCAAGGGATGGGATGAGGTGAGGTTCAAGACAAGGGTAAGAGAAAAAGTACAAGAATGAGACAAAACAGTGGGGCAGGAGGCAGGGTTAACATAGAACAGCAGTCAGAACACCTGACTAGGACAGGCTAAGCCAGTGGTCAAAGGAGGGGACAGGGAAAAGGGCAGGTTCAGGATGGAGGTCAGGAACAGGAAAAGACCAGGACACAATGAGGATAGGAATGAGGATGCTGATGGGACAAGAAAAGAGGGAAAAACAGGACCAGAGTCAGGGACAGGGACAAGGCAGGAGACAGCGAAGGGTATTTAAAGGTGATGAGCCAGGATGCAGATCAGGAGTATATAGGAGAGGATATCATATAGGGTGCAGAGAAAGGACATAAGTCTAGTTCTGGACAGAACTAGACCAGATTGGGATTAGGGGGACAGGACGTGACTGGAAGAGGTTCGGAGACTGGATAAGAGTTTAGTGAACAGACAGGTCATTCGTCAGGACAGAAACTGGGGTGAGTGTTGGGCATCAGGATAGGGCAAGATGCTTCAGAGATGAGACAGGGTCAGGCAAGGATCGGGGTCAGGTGAAAGTCCCCAGGACAGAACTGGATGGGGTTTGGGGTCAGGACTGGATTTAGGGTGACAAAACAGGGGTTGAGGATCTCACCAGGCCAGAATACGATTAGGTCAGGGCTCGGACGGAAGGTCCTGAGGCCAAGGCCAGCAGAGGCTGAGGTTTAAAAAAGATGTAGTCAGGTTGGAAGGGGTCAGGACTGAGGCCACGGGGTCAGATGTCCCGAGTGCGCGCGCAGGTACGCCCCGTCGGCGTTTCCGGGCCCTCACCCCACCCTGTCCCCTCCCTTACTCCGCAGGCGGGGCTGGTTACTCACCGAGGGTCCCCGCGCCGCGGTAGGCGGGGTCGGTGTCGGCCGGCCGGGGTAGTGGGCGCGCCCCTCCCTCGCTGTGCCCTGCTCGTCCCCGGGAGCGCGCCTGCTCCCCTTCCGCGCCCTGCCCGTGGGCCGCGTTCGGCTACGCGACCGTTAGCCGTGGGGGCCAGACGGGGGTCGCGGGGAGGGTGGGAGGGGAGCGCCGGCCCGGCTGCGGGCGGTGAACCCCCGCCCCACCTCTAACTCGGGTCTGTCCGCTTCCAGCGGCACGGCCACCTCCGCCGCTCAGCCGAGCCTAGTGGGTGGGGGGACCGGGGGGCGGGGCGCGAGACCACAGCAGCGGCGGATACGAAGTGCGCAGGCGCCGGCTCGGGTCTTCGATTTTCTTGCCCTGGGAGCGCCAGGAGCGAACAAGCTGGGAGCGCGTGCGCACACGCTTTCTCGAGGGCGGCGGAGCCCTCCTCCGCCGAGGCCACGCCCCCTCAGGGAGACTACTGGCGCCCCTCACCCCAAGTCATCCCCCAGGGACCCTCAAGGACTACCCCAAACTGCTCTCTGTAAGCTAGCCCCACATCTGTAAACTCCCCCAGCTACTCTCCCTATTGTCCCTCAAATGCACTCCAAACCATCCTCCATCATCCTCCAAATTATATCCCCAAACTACTGTGTGTTAATTCCAAGCGGTACCTCCAGTCCACCCTCTAAGATCACCCAAGCTGTAGCAGTAAACTACCTTACACTACCTACCCCCAAGTTGCTCCCCCAAGCCATCCGCAATCAGCCCTGAAACCATTACCCTCCAAACAGCATCTCCAAATCACCAGCTACCTACTTCCAATGTGCACCCATAACACCCTCCATTGACCCCATGTACCCTCCGAATCATACTCCATTTACCCAAAATGGCTCTCCAAGAGCCCCCAACATCAGCCCAAACATTCCTAACTACCCTTAATGTGGGCCTCGCCTGCACCGCAAAGTAATTCCAACAGTCACCCACACTACCTTGAACCCTGTTCCATGGGCCCCTCCCACACACCCACCTTTCATTGACTTCCCCTCGTATCCCCACTAAACTACCTTCCAACAGCCCTATCACTGTGCGGTATAACCCAACTACTCTTTCTGTGGTCTTTCAACTGCATTTCAAGCTACTCTCCAGCACTCTCTACACCTCTAAACCACACTCCACCTACCCAAACTGCACCTCAAACCACTCTCCAACACTCCTCAACTGTACCTCCAAATAGCCATCAATCATCCTGCTGTAGTTACCCAGTTGGGCCCCAAATCATACACCAGTGGCCCCAAATGTGTCCCCCAAGCCCTCTAAAGACTTATGTGCACCCCAAATCATACTTAAGTGACCTAAATTACAAAGCACTCACAGTGATTTTTTTTCTTAAAACAACTTAATTGGGGTATCATTTATGTACCAGGCTGGGGACAGTGGCTCATACTTGTAATCCCAGCATTTTGGGAGGCTGAGGCGAGTGGATCACTTGAGGCCAGGAGTTCAAGACCAGCCTGGCCAACGTGGTGAAACCCCATCTCTACTAAAAACACAAAAAATGAGCCGAGCATGATGGCACACACCTGTAATCCCAGCTACTCAGGAGGCTGAGGCAGGAGAATTGCTTGAACTCAGGATGTGGAGGTTGCAGTAAGCCAAGATAGTGCCACTGCACTCCAGCCAGGGCAACAGAGCAAGACTCCATCTCAAAAAAATAATAATGATAATAATTATTAATAATGATAATAATTATATACCATAAAATTATGTACCAAAAATTATGGTACCATGAACCATAAAAGTCATCCACAATTAAGTGTGCAATTCAACAATTTTAGTAAATTTACCAAAGTGAGGTAGGGCATGGTGGTTCACGCCTGTAATCCCAGCCCTTTGGGAGGCCGAGGTGGGCAGATCACCTGAGGTCAGGGGTTCGGGACCAGCCTGGCCAACATGGTGAAACCCCATCTCTACTCAAAATAGCCGGGCATGATGGTGAGCGCCTGTAATCCCAGCTACTAGGGAGGCTGAGGCAGGAGAATCGCTTGAACCTGGGAGGTGGAGGTTGCAGTGAGCCAAGATTGTGCCACTGTGCTCCAGCCTGGGTGACAGAGTGAGACTCCGTCTTAAATAAATAAATAAATTTGCCGAAGTGTGTAACAATCGCTATAGCCCAGTTTTAGAGCATTTCCAATTACCCCAAAAAAATCCCTCATGACTGAATGCAGTTAATCCCCATTCTCATTCCCAACCATAGGCAATCACTAATCTACTTTCTGTCTCTATAAATTTGCTTTTCTTGGACATTTCATTAAAATGCAATATGTGGATTTTTTGTGTCTGGCTTCTTTCACTTAGCTTGATGTTTTTGAGGTTCATCCATGTGGTAGCATGTAACAATCGTTTGTTCCTTTTATTGCTGAACAGTAGTCTGTCCAATGATCTTTAACTTCTCTCCAAATTACCCACCAATAGCTCCTCAATCACAACTCAAAACACCCCTCTAACATCCAGACTTCAAAACAGACCCCCAAACTGCACCCTCAACCATACCCACCAACTGTACCACAGACCACTCTATAATCCCCAAATATCATCACTAAACTACCCTCCCGAGCCTCACCTTAACACCTACACCACTTTCCAACAGAGTTCGCTGTACATCCTCAAACTGCCCTTTATCAACTCCCAAGAATATCCCCAAAGTGCCTTTTCAATAATACCCAAACCTAACTCTACTCTCCAACAATTACAAACTCCACCCCTAAAATTCCCCTTCCAACAGCCCCAACCATGCCTCTACCTACTAACTACCTTCCCTTGATCCCAGAACTGCAGACCCAGACTGTAACCCCAAACCCCTCTTCACTGACTGCCATGCCTGACCTTGTCTTTTTCTTTCTTTTTTTCTTTTGTTTTGAGACAGAGTTTCGCTTTTGTTACCCAGGTAGAGTGTAATGGCACCATCTCAGCTCACCGAAACCTCCGCTTCCTAGGTTCAAGCGATTCTCCTGCCTCAGCCTCCTGAATAGCTGGGATTACAGGCATATACCACCACACCCGACTAATTTTGTATTTTTAGTAGAGATGGCGGTTTCTCCATGTTGGTCAGGCTGGTCTCAAACTCCTGACCTCAGGTGATTCTCCCACCTCGGCCTCCCAAAGTGCTGGGATTACAGGCATGAGCCACTACGCCTGGCCCCAGCCTTGTCTTAAATTACAAGCAACTACACCCACAAAACATCTTTCGATTTTTCCCAACCATATCACCCAAACCACCCTCCAAGAACTCCCAACTACAGCCTAAACTGCCCTCTAATAGCACCCAATGCTACCTGTAAACATTCCCCATTTACCTTCTCAGTCTCCCAACTATACCTCCCATCCACCCTCCAATGACTGTCCAAAGCCCACCTCAATTTTCCCTTTCATGGCTCCAACTGCACCCAAGTGCTTTCTAACAGCCTCTAATTATGCTCTCAAACTGCCCTTGATAACCCCCAATGTAGCCCTAAGTCCTTCCAGTGACCCCCAACTCTTCCCCAAAGCCATCTGTAGTTCTTTCATGTGGCTGCTATAACCAATTGCTGCAAACTTGGTGGCTTAACAAACAAAAACAGTAATTCACGGTGGCTCACACCTGTAATCCCAGCACTTTCAGAGGCTCCAGGCAGGCAGATCACTTGAGGCCATGAGTTTGAGACCAGCCTGGGGAACATGGCAAGATCCTGTCTCTACTAAAAAAAAAAAAAATACAAATTAGCTGGATGTTGTGTAGTCTCAGCTATTAGGGATGCTGAGGCGGGAGAATCGCTTGAACCTGGGAGGTGGAGATTGCGGTGAGCCGAGATCATGCCACTGTACTCCAGCCTGGGTGATAGAGTGAGACTCCATCTCAAAATAAATAAATAAATAAATAAAAAGAAAGAGCTACCTCTCTAAAACAGAAACGTATTCTTTCACAGTTCTAACGGCCGGAAGTCTAAAATCAGTTGCACTGGGACAAAGTTAAGGTGTCAGCAGAGCTGTACTCCCTCTGGAGGCTGTAAAGCAGGGGTCCCCAGCCCCTGGGCCACAGACAAGTACCAGTCAGTGGTCTGTTAGGAACTGGGCCACACAACAGGAGGTGACTGGCAAGCAAGGAAGCATTACCACCTGAGCTCCACCTTCTGTCACAGCAGCAGTGGCATTAGATTCTCATAGGAGAGCAAACCTTATTGTGAACTGTGCATGCAAGGGATCCAGGTTACATGCTTACAAGATTCCCCTTATGAGAACCTAACTAATGCCTGATTATCTGAGGTGGAACAGTCTCATTCCAAAACCACCCCCCACCACACTCCATGGAAAAATTGTCTTTAGGCCGGGCGAGGTGGCTCACGCCTGTAATCCTAGCACTTTGGGAGGCCCAGGCAGGCAGATCATGAGGTCAAGAGATTGAGACCATCCTGGCCAACATGGTAAAACCCCATCTCTACAAAAAAATACAAAAATTAAGCCGGGCGCAGTGGCTCACGCCTGTAATCCCAGCACTCTGGGAGGCCGAGGTGGGCGGATCATCTGAGGTTGAGAGTTCGAGACCAGCCTGAGCAACATGGAGAAACCCCATCTCTACTAAAAATGCAAAACTAGCTGGGTGTGGTGGCACATGCCTGTAATCCCAGCTACTCAGGAGGCTGAGGCAGGAGAACCACTTGAACCTAGGAGGCAGAGGTTGTGGTGAGCCGACATTGTGCCACTGCACTCCAGCCTGGGCAACAAGAACAAAACTCTGTCTCAAAAAAATACAAAAATTAGCTGAGTGTGGTGGCGTGTGCCTGTAATCCCAGCTACTTGGGAGGCTGAGGCAGGAGAATCACTTGAACCAGGGAGGCAGAGGTTGCAGTGAGCCACAGTCACACCACTGCACTCCAACCTGGCAACAGAGCTAGACTCTGTCTCAAAAAAATAAATAAATAAATAAAGCCGGGCACGGTGGCACGTGCCTGTATTCCCAGCTACTCAGGAGGCTGAGGTGGGAGGGTCGCTTGAGCCCAGGAGTTCTGGGCTGTAGTGCGCTGTGCTGATTGGGTGTCCACACTAAGTTCAGCATCAATATGCCGTGGGAGCAGGGGACCACCAGGTTGCCTAAGGAGGGGTGAACCGGCCCAGGTCGGAAACGGAGCAGGTCAAAACTCCCATGCTGATCAGTAGTGGGATCTTGCCTGTGAATAGCCACTGTACTCCAGCCTGGGCAACATAGCGAGACCCCGTCTCTTAAAAAAAAAAAAAAAACGTGTGTGGGAGGGTGAGCGTGGTGGCTCAAGCCTGTAATCTCAGCACTTTAGCAGGTAGAGGTGGGCAGATTGCTTGAGGTCAGGAGTTCAAGACTAGCCTGGCCAACATGGTGAAACTCTATCCGTACTAAAAATACAAAAATTAGCGGGACATGGTGCAGCATGCCTGTAATCCTAACTACTTGGTAGGCTGAGGCAAGAGAATCACTTGAATTGGGGAGATGAAGTTGCAGTGAGCTGAGATTACGCTACTGCACTCCAGCCTGGGTGACAGAACAAGACTGGTGTGATCTTGGCTCACTGCAACCTCCGCCTCCCAGGTCCTGGTTCAAGCAATTATCCTATCTCAGTCTCCCAAGTAGCTGGGATTACAGGCACGAGCCACCATGCCCAGCAAATTTTTGTATTTTTTAATAGAGACGGGGTTTCGCCATGTTGGCCAGTCTGGTCTTGAACTCCTGACCTCGTGATCCGCCCACCTTGGCCTCCCAAAGTGCTTGGATGACAGGCATGAGCCACTGCCCCCAGCTCTACCACACCACACACCATCTTATGACAGTTAACAGTCTGTTCCTTAAACCACCTTCCAGAAGGCCCAACTCTATCTCTCTCTCTTTTTTTTTTTTTTTTTTTGAGATGGAGTCTTGCTCTGTCACCAGGCTGGAGCGCAGTGGCGCAATCTTGGCTCACTGCAACCTCCACCTCCCAGGTTCAAGCAATTCTTCTGCCTCAGCCTCCCAAGTGGCTAGGACTACAGGTACCTGTCACCACGCCCAGCTAATTTTTTGTATTTTAGGAGAGACGGGGTTTCACTATGTTGGCCAGGATGGTCTCGATCTCCTGACCTCGTGATCAACCTGCCTCAGCCTCCCAAATTGTTGGAATTACAGGCATGAGCCACTGTGCTTGGCTGCCCAACTCTATCTCTAAAAACCCATCTTCCTATACTCCCTCCAACTCTACCTCAAACCATCTTCCACCCATCAACTGTATTCCCAATCCACCCTCTCAATAGCTCCCACTTGCACTCTTTTTTTTTTTTTTTTTTTTTTTGAGACAGAATCTCACTCTGTTGCTCAGGCTGGAGTGCAATGGTATGGTCTCAGCTCACTGCAACCACCACCTCCCAGGTTCAAGTGATTCTCCTGCATCAGCCTCCCGAGTAGCTGGGATTACAGGCACCCACCACCACACCCGGCTAATTTTTTGTATTTTTAGTAGACAGGAGGTTTCACTATGTTGGCCAGGGTGGTCTTGAACTCCTGACCTCGTGATCTGCCCACCTTGGCTTCCCAAAGTGCTGGAATTACAGGCGTGAGCCACCGCGCCTGGCTATGCACTCTTAAACTGTCTTCTTGATCCTCATTCTTCCCAAAGACCTTCAAGTGATCCTTCGATTGCCTGCAAACTGTCCTATTGTAGACCCCAAACTCACCCCCGACCCACCCTGGATCACCACTCAAATCTATCCCTAAATACCCCCCAACTTCACCATCCAGCTGCCCTCCCATTCCCTCCACATGTCCCCTTCACACCATCTTGAAGTTGTCTTGCAGTGAAACTCCAGCTAGGGTTGCAGTGAGCTGAGATCGCACCACTGCACTCCAGCCTGGATGACAGAGCGAAACCCTGTCTCCAAAAAAATATATATATATAGACAGAGAGAAAGAAAAAGGAACTCCAACTATATGGCAGGGGTACAAGTATTGAGAAAGTCGAGAATGAGATATTAAGAGAGAGAAATGATTGCATGGTGATGTGTACCTGTAGTCCCAGCTACTCAAGAGGCTGAGGCAGGAGAATTGCTTTAACCTGGGAGATGGAGGTTGCAGTGAGCCAAGATCATGCGATTGCACTCTAGCCTGGGTGACAGAGCAGGATTCCGTCTCAAAAAAAAGAGAGGCCAGGTGTGGTGCTCATGCCTGCAATCCCATCATTTTGAGAGGCCAAGGCGGGCGGATCATGAGATCAGGAAATCGAGACCATCCTGGCCAACATGGTGAAACCCTGTCTCTACTAAAAATACAAAAAAATTAGCTGGGCGTGGTGGCACATGCCTGTAGTCCCAGCTACTTGGGAGGCTGAGGCAGGATAATTGCTAGAATCCAGGAGGCGGAGATTGCAGTGAGCTGAGGTCGAGCCACTGCACTACAGCCTGGTGACAGTGCGAGACTCTGTCTCAAAAAAGAGAGAGAGAAAGAGATTGAGAAACTAGGGCTGGGCTCGGTAGCTCACGTCTTTAATCCCAGCACTTTGGGAGGCCAAGGCAGGCAGATCACTTGAGGTCAGGAGTTCCTTCAGAACCAGCCAGGCCAACATAGGGAAACCCTGTCTCTACTAAAAATACAAAAAAAAATTATCTGGGCACAGGTGCGGGCACCTGTAATCCAAGCTACTCAGGAGGCTGAGGCAGGAGAATCCCTTCAACCCAGGAGGCAGAGGTTGCAGTGAGCCGAGACAGTACCACTGCACTCCAGCCTGGGTGACAGAGTGAGACTCCGTCTCAGAAAAAAAAGAGAGAGAGAGAGAGAGAAACCCAGAAAGATGCCGGGTAGGTATATCATGCAGGGTGTCATGGGATATCACTTATCACGGAGACATTTGAGATGCGTGTGTGAAGCTGGTGCTTGTAGGATTGGGATGTGTGACAGGATCATTACTCTGTGGGTCTAATGCTGTAAATATTTGTTGCCAGTCTGTTGTAAGTCTTTTAACTTTGTAGCATGTTTCATCAGACAGTATGTATTTTTATTTACTGATTGATGGATACAGAGTCTCATTCTGTCCCCCAGGCTGGAGGGTAGGGGTGCAAACACCGCTCACTGCAACTTCAAACTTTCCAGGCTCAAGCCATCCTCCTGCCTCAGCCTCCCAAGTTGTTGGGACCACAGGTGCGCCCTGCCATGCCCCACTAATTTTTTTTTTTTTTAGACAGAGTCTCACTTTGTCACCAGGTTGAAGTGCAGTGGCAAGATCGTGGCTTACTGCAATCTCCACCTCTAGGGTTTAAGTGATTCTCCTGCCTCAGCCTCCCTGGTAGATGGGGCTACAGGCACATGCCACCACGCCCAGCTAATTTTTGTATTTTGAGTAGAGATGGGGTTTCACCATGCTGGCCAGGATGGTCTCAGTCTCTTGACCTCGTGCTCCGCCTGCCTTGGCCTCCCAAAGTGTTAGGATTACAGGTGTCAGCCACTGCGCCAGGCCTAATTTTTAAAAAAATATATATGTAGAGACAGGAGTCTCCCTATGTTGCCCAGCCTGGTCTCAAATTCCTGGGCTCAAGTAATTCTCTCACTTTGGCCACCCAAAGTGTTAGGATAACAGGTGGGAGCCACCGCCCCCAGACCCTCCTCTTTCTTCTTTTGTAAAATTCGCCATTCTTACATTTTTTTTTTTTTTTTTTTTTTTGAGATGGAGTGTCCCTCTGTCCCCCAGGCTGGAGTGCAGTGGTGCGATCTCAGTTCACTGCAACCTCCGCCTCTCAGGTTCAAGCGATTCTCCTGCCTCAGTCTCCCGAGTAGCTGGGACTACAGGTGCATGCCACTATGCCCAGCTAATTTTTTTTGTAGTTTTATTAGAGATGGGATTTCACCATGTTGGCCATGATGGTCTCTATCTCCTGACTTCGTGATCCGCCCACCTAGGCCTCCCAAAGTGCTGGGATTACAGGCGTGAGCCACCGCGCCTGGCCCTTTCTTTTTGTTTTCTTTTGAGACACAGTCTCACTCTGTCTTCCAAGGCTAGAGTGCAGTGGCAGGATCTCGGCTCACTGTAACCTCCGCCTCTGTGTTCAAATGATTCTTGTGCCTCAGCCTCCCTAGTAGCTGAGATTACAGGCACATGCTACCACCCTCGGCCAATTTTTTTGTATTTTTAGTAGAGACAGGGTTTTGTCATGTTGGCAAGGCTGGTCTTGAACTCCTGACCTCAAGTGATTCACCCTCCTTGGCCTCTCAAAGTGCTGGCATTACAGGCAGAAGCCACCGTGCCTGACCATTGTTTTTGTTTTTGAGACAGTCTTGCTCTGTCACCCGGACTAGAGTGCAGTGGTGTCATCTTGGCTCACTGCAACCTCCGATTCCTGGGTTCAAGCCATTCTCCTGCCTCAACCTCCCAAATAGCTGGGACTACAGTCGAATGCCACTAGGCCCAGCTACTTTTTGTATTTTTGTAGAGACAGGTTTTTGCAATGTTGGCCAGGCTGGTATCAAACTCCTGGACTCAAGCGATTCACCTACCTTGACCTCCCAAAGTGCTGGAATTACAAGTGTGAGCTACTGTGCCTGGCCCATTCTTATATGTTTAAGGCATCATAGGAATTGTAACATTGGATCTACAAGTTCCATTTTAGAATTTTGATTAGTTCAAAGGATTCTCATGTCTCAGCCTCCCAAGTAGTAGGGATTACAGGCACCCACCACCACACCCGGCTATTTTTTTTTTTTTTTTTTTTTTTTTTGAGACAGACTCTTGCTCTGTCACCAGGTGCCAGGCAGGAGTGCAGTGGCGCAATCTCGGCTCACTGCAATCTTCACCTCCTGGGTTCAAGCAATTCTCCTGCCTCCGAGTAGCTGGGACTACAGGCGCACGCCACCATGCCCAGCTATTTTTTTTTTTTTTTTTTGGATTTTGTAGTACAGATGGGGTTTCACTATGTTGGCCAGGATGGCCTCGATTTCTTGACCTTGTGATCCACTCGCCTCGGCCTCCCAAAGTGCTGGGATTACAGGCGTGAGCCACTGTGCCCGGCCGCTAATTTTTTTATTTTTAGTAGAGATGGAGTTTCACCACGTTGGCCAGTCTGGTCTCGAACTCCTGACCTCAAGTGATCCACCCACCTCAGCCTCCCAAAGTGCTGGGATTACAGGCATGAGCCACTGCGCCCGGCCAGAAGTCATCTTTATTATGTAGAGGTCCCCTCCCCACCCCTAGTACGAGATGGTTTGTGTGAGTATGAATGTGCAAGTTTACGAAAGCAGCTGACAGTCCGGTGAAATAAGGATGCCAATACAGGAAGGTCCGAGGTAAATGGGAGCCCAGTGAAATTCCTACAGGCGCAACAAAGGGCGAGGTCTTGGGGTGTCGGGAAAGAGGAAGGGAAGGCTACGGGTCTGGGTGAGCTATGTGTACCTGAAGGTATGGGTGAGACCCTCCGCCGCCGTGTGCGAGCCGGCTTGCCTGCGTCTGGCATACAGAAGCAATCAGTAAATGTTGAATGAATGAACCAATGAGCTAATTAACTAATTTTGGAAAGCTTCTTGTATGCCAAACAACCTGCTAGCAGTTTTCATGTATTATCTTTAATCCTCAAAACAACCCTGCCAGACAGGTATTTTGATCCCCATTTAACAGGGCAGGAAAGTTGAGGCTGGGAGAGGAGAGGTCCCCTTCCCTATTCAAACCTGTATCTTTGTGATTCCAGAAGTCGTCATTCACCGAAGGGACCAGATTCATCACCCGTCAAGAATTTATTAAGCACATATTGCGCAGTGCAACGAACATAGTGCACCAACCACTCTGGATGGCATGGAACAGGTGGAGTACTCCCGGAAGACCAGCTGGGCAGCTGGATTGCGGACACCGAAAGGATAGCGTTTCTGGCCCGCACCTTCAGGGAATGTAGCTGCCTCTGCCTCATAGTTATGGCTTTGGCTGAGAGGGCACAGTTAGATCGAGGTTGCAGCGCGGTCTAGGGCGCAGATATTACGAATATTGGCCGAGAGAGGGCGCGGTTCCGCAGCTAAAAGCTTGGCCAGGAGACCCTTAGCGCGCCGACTGGCTATCGAGGCGCAGGCGCAGAGGACCCAAGGAGCGGCTTAATATATTATCTTGCAGAGGGATAATTTGAGAAGAGAGGGCGTGGCTCCAAAAGCGACGCAACATGGAGGCGTGGCTCAACCAAATTACCCCTCGCCTATTTGCCGCTGCCCTTGAGGGCGTGGACTGGGTGCTTCTTTTCGGAATGAGGGCGGGCCGAATCGCGTTTTTCCTCCGCGTTGAAGGCGTCGCTTAGGGCGGGCCGTCAAATCGCCGTTCAGCAATTGGCTGCCTCACTAATGGGTCGTGGCCAGACGGGCCGTCCATCCCCAGTGCGGTCACTTCCTGTGGAGTTTCCCCATCCCTGGGAGGAGGGAGGAGGGGGAAGAGGACGAGGGGGAGGAGGGCGGTCGTCCGGGGTTAGGTTGAGGGGGGGCGTCGGTCCTTTCTGGGCGGGGGATGACTCACAACCCATCCCATCTCCCCGACGCCGCCCGCCCGCGCAGTGCTAGCTCCATGGCTTAGCGGAGGAGGAGGCGGTGGAGAGCTGGGGGGGAGGGGGACTCTTATTTTGTTAGGGGGACCGGGCCGAGGCCCGACCGGCCTGGCAGGGCTCGCCCGCGGCCGGGCGTCATGTCTCATGCAGCCGAGCCAGCTCGGGATGGCGTAGAGGCCAGCGCGGAGGGCCCTCGAGCCGTGTTCGTGCTGTTGGAGGAGCGCAGGCCGGCCGACTCGGCTCAGCTGCTCAGGTGCGGGGCCGGCTGGGGCCGGGAGTGCCGACTGGGGCTCCCGGGGGCCTGATCTGGGGGGCAGTGGGGGCCCCGGACTGGGATTGGAGGCCCTTGGCCTAGGCTTGGAGGACGTCGGGGCGCCCGTCTTGTGGGGGCACCTAAGGAATCCGGCAGTGGCCTGCTTGGACTGTGGCTTAAAGGAGTCGTGGGAGTACATTAAGCGGGGCCTGGGTCAGGTTTGGGGAACCCTTGACTGCGTCTAGAGGGGCCGATTCTGGAGTATCCAGAAACTGAACTTGGCCGACTGGGACTCTGATTAGAGGCTGAATTCGGGGGTTTTCAGTCGGACATGAAGGGAATGAATTTGAGGGGACACTGTCAGGTGAGGCACTGATTTTAAGGGAATCCTGGAATCTTTTTCCCTCAGTGTGGGAGAAGGGGTCCTGAGGGACAGAAGTGCTGTCTTGGGAGCTTGGTGCCTCTCAGTGGCTGGTTGCTGTGTTTGGTGATAACATGAATCTGGAGGGATTTGGAGGTATCTCAGATATGCTGTCTGGGACCAGCCTTGTGAGTGCGTGTGAATGAACAAGAGAAGCAACATTCAGCAAGACTTGACCAGAATAATCTTTTCCCCCCTGCCCGCCCACCCAGCTGGGGCAGATCCCAGGGATAGTGGAAAAGCCCTCTTCCCACACCTGATAAGGGCCTGAATGGGAGACAGCCAGGCAGACAGAGGGTGATGATGTTACCTCTTAGCTCAGACAAGGCCTCAGACCTTGTTTGGGAACCCAGAGGAGGCTCTTGTTCATGCTGCTACTTGCTCTAGCCTCTCAGCCCTTCCCAGTTCCTAGTCCCACACCCCTCTTCTTTTTATTTTATGTTTTTTTCTATCTCTGACCTCCTGGGGGTAATCTTGAATCTGTCCATAAAGCTGGAATGAATACAGATTGCACCATCCCTGCCTGGGTGGGTCCCCTCTGGCCTCTTCTCATCCTCACTTCCATCAACGGGCTTTGGAGCCCCAGCACTCCCTACTTATCCCAGCGCGCCCATCTCTTCCAACTTCTATGTAATGGGTGTGTGAGCTTGGCGGGGGCTGGGTGGGGGGGGTCTTTGCCTCCTTTGTGCTTGGGATTGTGCTGAGCTCAGTGGCTTCCCCGAGCTTCCTCTTCCCAACTTCCTGGGTGGTTTTAGGGCTCCATCTGAGGGTGAGGAGAGGAAGGAAGAGAGATCCTTGGGGAGGGGAGAGGATTCTTGTCAAGTGAAGTCACCAGCAATCTCTCAGGATTCTAAATCTTTGGCTAAATTGAAGGATGCATATTCATCCACCACATGTGTGTTAAGTGTCCCTTGCTCTCTAGGGCTGAGCACAGGCTTTCTGTATATCGATTCACCATACTCTGTAACAACCTAGATCATCGAAGTAGTGGACTTAGTTAAAAGGGAGGGGTGTATTTGGCTTATTTTGTGCAACAGTGGGTGTTCGTGTTGGGGGTGTGTGTGTGTGTTTTGATCTATCCAAAAAAACAGGAGAAGGCTGGGTAGGCTCCTCCGGCTAAGAAAAGAATGCTTGTATAAAGTGGATCAACCACCCAAATTCTCCCTCCTGTAAATCCAGTCTGTTGGAGCGAGGGGAGCCTTTGATATTTCTATTTTATATTTGGGCATGTGTTGACATCCCGTGAACTCTGGCTGGGGCTGGGAGAAACTCATTTGTGAAATGGTAGATCTTTACGTCAAGTGAATTATTCCCAGTTCTCTTTGTGATGCATTCAGTTTGTGTTACAAGGGACTCTTATGCTGAGGGATGCCCCCACTTGCTCTGTGTGTGTGTGTGTGTGTGTGTGTGTGTGTGTACACATATACCTGGGCTCACATTCAGCTGTAAAGAAAATAGTAGGGGGTTGGCCAGGTGCAGTGGTTCACACCTGTAATCCCAGGGAGGCCAAGGTAGGCAGATCATGAGGTCAGGAGATCGAGACCATCCTGGCCAACAAGGTGAAACCACGTCTCTACTAAAAATACAAAAATTAGCTGGATGTGGTGACACGTACCTGTAATCCCAGCTACTCGGGAGGCTAAGGCACAAGAATGGCTTGAACCCAGGAGGTGGTGGTTGCAGTGAGCCGAGATCGCACCACAGCACTCCAGCCTGGTGACAGAGAAAAAAAAAATAGTAGGGAGTATAGGGGCTGGGAGAACTCTGAATAGGAAGTCAAGAATTCTTCCATAAAGTGAATTGTTACTCCTAAATTCTGTTTCCCTCAAACCCAGGTTCTTACACTGTTGGGGTTGGGATGCAGGCATTCTTATTATTCTGACTCTTAAGGGACTATGAGTAACACAGTGGGGAGGGGAAAGGGGAATGAGGGGGAAGGAGGTGGTAATTCATGGTGGTGTGGTACCCAGCAAGGTGGCCAAATATGAGGGGCTTGTGTTCTTCTGTTCTTTCTCCCCGTCTCTCTCTGTCTGTCTCTCTCTCTCTCTTTCTCTGTCTCAGGGGAGGGCAGGTGAATAAGATCCTTCATTCAATCACTGACCACCACCCCACCTCCCCCTCAGCCTGAACTCTTTGCTTCCGGAATCCGGGATTGTTGCTGACATAGAATTAGAAAACATCCTTGATCCTGACAGCTTCTACGAGCTCAAAAGCCAACCCTTACCCCTTCGCTCAAGGTATGTATGACTTGTCTATCTGAGTCCCCTCCAATTCCTCAGCCCTCTTCTCCCCTCTTGATGGGCAGAGGCCCTCAGTACCAGCCCAATCCAGCCTTTCACTAGCCTGCATTTTCCAGATGGTAAAATTAGGGGCCAGAAAGAGCATGATCACACAGGAAAGTAGGTTGCCAAGCTAGGATTCCAGTATCTCTGTCAAGACCTCCCCTGCCTCCCCACAACCCACCTGCACACCCATTCATACGCAAGGGTTTCAGCCTCAGGTGTTCCAGCTGGCCTGGAGTGCCCAGAGATAGGGCGTGGCCTGCTGAAACTCACGCCTCTGGGTGGGCGGGACCATACCTCTAGCCCCAACTCAGCCCCTTCCCACACTACCCACTCACCCACCCTCAGCCTTTGAGGAGCCCCTGCTGGTCTCTTTCCCCAAGCGTGGAAGTCTAAATGTGCTGAGTCATCGGCCTGGGCTCTGAGAGAGGGGAGGGAACGTGGAAGAGGGGCAGGAAGAGAAGATTGTGAAATCTGTGAGATTTTCAAAACTGACTAGCTCCTGGGACCAAAGGCCCAAGCAGGGGAGGAAGAGGAACCTGGGGCTTCTCCTGTCGCTTGGCGGCCACCCCAAGGAGCTCAGAGAGCTTCTCCAGCCTCACATTGGGCTTAGGAGCCCTGTGCGTCCACGTTCTGCTGCCACAGCCTCAATTCTGCTTCTTCTGCTTCTTTAAATAGGACAAACCCCCTCTCGCAGACCTGAACAATGGCATCTCCACTTAATATATGAACAGACTCAAATCTAGGCTTCACCATTAGGACCAAAGGCTAAAACTCCCCCACCAGAGTGACCTCCAGTGTGTCCCCCATCAGATTGTTACCTCTGAGAGCCACCACCAAGCTTGGTTCCTGTGTCTCTACTTCTACATTGTGGTCTTAAGGCAGAGAACAGGCCCAGTTCCTGTGTCTGTTCCATCACACTATGACCCTTTAGGCTTGGGACGAGACTTAGCTTACCTAAAATATGGCCCCATATTTCCCATTCCACAGCCTCCCAATATCACTGCAGGCCACGCCAGCCACCCCAGCTACACTCTCTGCATCGTCTTCTGCAGGGGGCTCCAGGACCCCTGCCATGTCGTCATCTTCTTCATCGAGGGTCTTGCTGCGGCAGCAGCTAATGCGGGCCCAGGCGCAGGAGCAGGAAAGGCGTGAGCGTCGGGAACAGGCCGCCGCGGCTCCCTTCCCCAGTCCTGCACCTGCCTCTCCTGCCATCTCTGTGGTTGGCGTCTCTGCTGGGGGCCACACATTGAGCCGTCCGCCCCCTGCTCAGGTGCCCAGGGAGGTGCTCAAGGTAAGGTGAGATCCAGAGGCCCTGGGAGGGGGCTCCTGGTGACTGAGGAGTGGTCCTAGGAGCTAGGGATGGACTCAATGTGCTGGTGATTTGGGGGCAAGATCTTAGGGGCTCTAAGAAAGGTCCCTGGTACTGTTTTTTTCTTTTTGTTTTTGTTTTTTGTTTTTTAGGTGGAGTTTTGCTCTTGTTGCCCAGGCTGGAGTACAATGGCATGATCTCGGCTCACTGCAACCTCCGCCTCTTGGGTTCAAGCAATTCTCCTCCCTCAGCCTCCCAAGTAGCTGGGATTACAGGCGCAAGCCACCATGCCCAGCTAATTTTTTGTATTTTTAGTAGAGATGGGTTTCTCCATGTTGGTCAGACTCCATTTGAACTCCTGACCTCAGGTGATCTGCCCGGCTCGGCCTCCCAAAGTGCTGGGATTACAGGCATGAGCCACCTCGCCCAGCCCCCTGATACTGTGTAAAGGATCTGTGCTCGTGTCTCATGTGTGTTTTGGATTTCTGAGGTGATCTTGTAAAATTGCGAGGGGTTCTTGGGGGCCATGAGGATGTCTTGGTGGACCATGGAGGGTCATGAGTGCCCCAAGTGGGCTCTGGCTTTGTAGGAAGAGCTTCATGTGTGCGTGATACATTAATTCTTTGGCCATTAGGGGATCTTGGGAAGCATTGTATGGTTCCCAGGTCTATTAGGTGGTGTCAGAGACTAGGTGGGGAATCTTGGGGACTGTGACAGGGTTTTCCAGAAACTATGAGGGATCCTGTCAGTCATGGCTGGATCTTGGCAGCTGTGAAGGATTTCTGAGAAAGAGAGTTTGGGTCTGGTGGGAGACTCGCCAATATTTTTGGAGTGTTCTCAGATTCTGGGCCCAGCTTGTCTGCCTAAGTCTAGGCACCAATGAGTTAGGAGGGTCAGGCTGGGGCTCAGAGTCACCCCTTTGAGTCCTGTTCTGCCTTGTCCCCTCCCTTTCCTTGTCTACCTTCTTTCACAGGTACAAACCCACCTAGAGAACCCGACGCGCTACCACCTGCAGCAGGCGCGCCGGCAGCAGGTGAAACAGTACCTGTCCACCACACTCGGGCCCAAGCTGGCTTCCCAGGCCCTCACCCCACCACCAGGGCCTGCAAGTGCCCAGCCACTGCCTGCCCCTGAGGCTGCCCACACTACCGGCCCCACAGGCAGCGCGCCCAACAGCCCCATGGCGCTGCTCACCATCGGGTCCAGCTCAGAGAAGGAGGTAAGAGGCTACAGCCAAACCTCCTCCCACACTCCCCTCCCAAATTCTTCTAACCCTGTACAATATTTACTTCTTCCCCCAGATTGATGATGTCATTGATGAGATCATCAGCCTGGAGTCCAGTTACAATGATGAAATGCTCAGCTATCTGCCTGGAGGCACCACAGGACTGCAGCTCCCCAGCACGGTGAGGTCCTGAGATGTGAGATTGGTCTGAAAATTAGGGCATTTCTTGAGATTTGGGTGGGGATATTAAAAAATAAAAAAGAAAATTAGGGCATTTCTGTATCACCAAGACCCTACCCAGGCTGGCTGTGTGTATATGAGACCCTTGTCTGGATTGTGCTAAGATAGAGAGGGAGGTCTTATTGATGAAAACAGGATATATCAATGCCCTTGGACCTTATTGAACTGCGTTGAGAGGTGGGCCATGTAGACCATGAGAGATACAGGTGGGACTTTGCTGTGAGAAGTACCAAGACATGAGATTTTTTTTTTTTGTTTTGAGATGGAGTTTTGCTCTTGTCACCCAGGCTGGAGTGCAATGGCGTGATCTCAGCACACTGCAACCTCTGCCTCCTGGGTTCAGGTGATTCTCCTGCCTCAGCCTCCTGAGTAACTGGGATTACAGGCGCCCACCACCATGCCCAGCTAGTTTTTTGTATTATTAGTAGAGACAGGGTTTTGCCATTTCGGGTAGGCTGGTCTCAAACTCCTGACCTCAGGTGATCCACCTGCCTTGGCCTCGCAAAGTGCTGGGATTGCATCAATGAGCCACCACGCCCAGCTGAGATGAGAATCTTATAGCAACTTGAATGTACCAAGGGATTCAGGTCATTGGGACATATACACCAGATCATGTAGTGATTAGTGATTAGGGCATTTTGTTTTACTTTATTTTTATTTTTGAGATGAAGTTTCGTTCTTGTTGCCCAGGCTGAAGTGTAATGGTGCGATCTTGGCTCACCGCAACCTCAGCCTCTTGGGTTCAAGCGATTCTCCTGCGTCAGCCTTCAGAGTAGCTGGGATTACAGGCGTGCACCACCATGCCTGGCTAATTTGTTTGCTTGTTTGTTTGTTTGTTTGTTTATTTTTGGATGGAGTTTCACTCTTGTGGCCCAGGCTGGAGTGCAATAGTGCGTTCTCAACTCACTGCAAACTCTGCCTCTTGGGTTCAAGCGATTCTGCTGCCTCAGCCTCCCGAGTAGCTGGGATTGCAGGCGTGCTCTACCACATCTGGCTAATTTTCATAGTTTTGGTAGAGACGGGGCTTCACCATGTTGGCCAGGATGGTCTCGATCTCTTGACCTTGTGATCCACTCACCTCAGACTCCCAAAGTGCTGGGATTACAGGCATGAACCACTGTGGCCAGCCTCATTTTGTATTTTTAGTAGAGACAGGATGTCTCCATGTTGGCCAGGCTGGTCTTGAACTTCCGACCTCAGGTGATCCGCCGCCCACCTTGGGCTCTCAAAGTGTTGGGATTACAGACGTGAGCCACTGCGCCCGGCCAGTTTTTGTTTTGTTTTGTTTTGTTTTGTTTTTGTTTTTGTTTTTTGAGACCCAGTCTTACTCTATCACACAGGCTGGAGTGCAGCGGTGCAATCTCGGCTCACTGCAACCTCTGCCTCCTGGGTTCAAGTGATTTTCGTGCCTCAGCCTCTTGAGTAGCTGAGATTACAGGTGTGCGCCACCATGCTTGGCTAATTTTTGTATTTTTAGTAGAGACCGGGTTTCACCCTGTGGGCCAGGCTGGTCTTGAACTCCTGACTTCAAGTGATCCACCTGCTTCAACCTCCCAAAGTGTTGGGATTACAGGTGTGAGCCACTGCACCCGACCTTGAAGCATATCGAAAGTCTTCAAACTTGCTGTGGGTTATAACAAGTAGTTGGATCTTGTAGTGATTGGAATATGTCCAGTGAACTGTGCCAGGAGGCAGAGTCCTTCTAGTGAGTAGATAAAACTTTCTAGAGCAAGGGATGTACCATTGTAACATTCTGGTTCTGAAACACTTCAAGAGTCTCATAACTTGCTTTATGTATTTATTTATTTTGAGATGGAATCTTGCTCTGTCACCCAGGCTGCAATGTGCAATGGCACGATCTCGGCTTATTACATCCTCTGCCTCTCAGGTTCAAGCGATTCTCCTGCCTCAGCCTCCTGAGTAGCTGGAACTACAGGCATGTGCCACGGCGCCCGGCTAATTTTTGTATTTTTAGTAGAGACAGGGTTTCACCGTGTTAGCTAGGTCAATCTCCTGACCTCACGATCCACACGCTTCAGCCTCCCAAAGTCCTGGGATTACAAGCATGAGCCACTGCACCTGGCCTAACTTGCTTTATTTATTTTTTTATTTATCTATTTCTTTTTTTTTTGAGACAGAGTTTCGATCTTGTTGCCCACGCTGGAGTGCAGTGGCACAATCTTGACTCATTGCAACCTCCGCTACCTGGGTTCAAGTGATTCTCCTGCCTCAGCCTACCAAGTAGCCGAGATTACAGGTGCCCACCAGCACACCCGGCTAATTTTTGTATTTTAGTAGAGATGGGGTTTCACTATGTTGGTCAGGCTGGTCTCGAACTCCTGACCTCAGGTGATCCACCCGCCTCAGCTTCCCAAAGTGCCGGGATTACAGGCTTGAGACACCACACCTGTCCTATTTATTTTTGAGACAGGTTCTTGTTCTGTCACCCAGGCTGGAGTACAGTGGTGCAATCTTGGGTCACTGCAGCCTCCACCTTACAGGCTCAAATGATCCTCCCACTTTAGCTTCCCAAGTAGCTGGTACCACAGGCATGTGCCACCACCAGCTAATTTTTTGTATTTTCGTTAGAGACAGGGTCTCACTATGTTACCCAGGCTGATCTCGAACTCCTGAGCTCAAGTGATCCACCCACCTTGGCCTACCAAAATGCTGGGATTACAGGCATGAGCCACCATACTTGGTCTCATAACTTGCTTTAGAACATACCAAGTGGCTATAGTTTTGTTTTTTAACAACTTATCAAGAGGATGGAAACATGTATAAAAATGGTACTAATTTATCAGAACTTTTTATTGATTTGGACACGGCTAGAGATTAGGACCTTATATACAGCAGATTGGAAGTGGGTTCAAGAGATTAAAACTCATGAAGAGATGAGATTTGGGTATACTTTATTTTGTTTTTTGTTTTTGTTTTTGTTTTTATTTTGAGATGGAGTCTTGCTCTGTCGCCCAGGCTGGAGTGCAGTGGCACGATCTTGGCTTATTGCAACCTCCACTTCCTGGGTTCAAGCAACTCTCCTGTGTCAGCCTCCCAAGTAGCTGGGACTATAGGTGTGGGCCACCATGCCCGGCTGATTTTTGTTTTTGTTTTTGTTTTTTTTTTTTGTATTTTTAGTAGAGATGGAGTTTCACCATGTTGGCCAGGCTGGTCACGAACTCCTGACCTCAAGTGATCCACCCACTCCAGCCTCCCAAAGTGCTGGGATTACAGGCGTGAGCACCGCCCCTGGCCCTGGGTACTTCAGATTAGCGTGCTGCCCTAGAGTATATCCAGGAAAGTGTGAAGGAGAGAAGAAAAAAAAAAAAAACTGGGCTCACATAAATCAGTGCTAATTGAATAGTTGGATAAGAATCTCCTGAGAGAACAGGATGCAGGAAGATACTGGAGTCGGGAGCTTGGTACATAGCAGCAGGAGACTATGATGTGGAAGATGGTACATCTTGATCAGAGTGAAAGACTGAAGATTGTGTTGGAATTCTCCAGAAGGCCAGATTTCGGATAGAATGTTGTCATGACAATTTACTAAGGTCGGAGAAGATTGGGTTGGAGTGTTCCAAGAATGTTGGATTGGAATGTTGTGCTGGGAGGAGCTAACGGACTGGAATGTCGCATCAGGGCTGACAAAGACCTGAGAAGGGTGGTTTTCCAGCATTTCTTCTCAGAACTAGCTCTCGGGGTTTGGGAAAGGGGCTTTAGAGGTCACTGAGGGATATGAGGGACTGGAGGAAGTGATAAGCAGGCCAGGCAGGCTCCAGTCTCCCAGCAAAACAAGGTATGTCCGGTTTGCTCTGTCCTACCTATTTGTTCACCATGTGAAATTGCCTTGAAGGAGAAGTAAGGGTTCCGGTGCTGAGTCAGCCAGTCCTTGCATTAGAGGGTGCCCCGTCTTTGGGATATGCGGAGGCTTAGGAACCTGGTTCTGAGGAGGAGCCAAGTCTGGGGTTTGTTCCCAACTGGTGGTTTTCTGCCCTCTCTGCCCCCAGCTGCCTGTGTCAGGGAATCTGATTGATGTGTACAGTAGTCAAGGCGTGGCCACGCCAGCCATCACTGTCAGCAACTCCTGCCCAGCTGAGCTGCCTAACATCAAACGGGAGATCTCTGGTAGGTGATAGGGTCTTGGCCCCATGGCCCTACGCTTTACCCAGGTGAGCCCTGTGCCTACCAGGCCTAGAGATGGGCCTGATTCTGGAGGGAATGGTTTGGACATAAAGAAATGGGGCTGTTTGTCCCCTTTCCCCATATGGCCTGTGATCTTGTTTTCACCCCACTTCCTCTCACTTCCTCTCATCTTGGATTTAACAACCAGCCTATCATCACAGCTTAAAATAGTAAAAAGAGAGGCACTTTTTAAAAAAGGCATTTCCGGCTGGGCGCGGTGGCTCACGCCTGTAATCCCAGCACTTTGGGAGGCCGAGGCAGGAGGATCACCTGAGGTCGGGAGTTCAAGACCAGCCTGACCAACATGGAGAAACCCCGTCTCTAAAAAAAAAAAAAAAAGACATTTCCCTTGCTTTCGGCTACCAAACCCTACCTTAGCATCTGCATGTGTTTCTTTCCTTCCCATACCCAGAGGCCCTGACCACTCCACTCTTTTCCAGAGACCGAGGCAAAGGCCCTTCTGAAGGAACGGCAGAAGAAAGACAATCACAACCTAAGTAAGCCAGAGAGCATTTGCATTGCCCCGGTGCTGTGCAGCCCTGCCTCGCCCTGCGTCCCGGCCTGCCATGGGGAACCCCTTCCCTGCAACAGCCTCCTGACTCCTACTTTCTGTCTCTTCCCTTCTTGGCTAATTGATAACTCTTTTCCCACTCTTTCTTCCTCTCCTCTCCGCTCCAAAGTTGAGCGTCGCAGGCGATTCAACATTAACGACAGGATCAAGGAACTGGGCACTCTCATCCCTAAGTCCAGTGACCCGTGAGTCTGGGCTGGGACCCTCAGGCCAGCGGGAGGTGGGGCAGGTATCCCGTGCTACTAAAGTTGTGCCTTGGTGGGCTCACCAGGCAGTCTTGCCCCAGGCATTTCTCCTCTGTCTGGTTCTTTCTCAGCCTGAGCAGGGTTGCAGACACTCACTGTGTCAGCACCTAAAATTTTAGGCACATAATGTTATGGTCTGTGTACCCCATCTGGTCTGCATAGGATATATGCCCCTACTTTTCTGTTCACTTATTACTTCCTTTTTTTTTTTTTTTTTGAGATGGAGTCTTACTCTGTCACCCGGGCTGGAGTGCAGTGGTGCAATATTACTTCCCTTATTTATTCAAGATTTATTTATTGGCTGGGCACAGTGGCTCAAGCCTGTAATCCCAGCACTTTGGGAGGCCGAGGCAGGTGGATCACCTGAGGTCAGGAGTTTCAGAGTAGCCTGGCCAGCATGGTGAAACCCCGTCTCTACTAAAACTAGAATTAGCTGGGCGTGGTGGTGGGCACCTGTAATCCCAGCTACTCGGGAGGCTGAGGCGGAAGAATTGCTTGAACCCAGGAGGCGGAGGTTGCAGTGAGCCGAGATTGCGCCACTGCACTCTAGCCTGGTGACAGAGCAAGACTCTGTCTCAAAAAAAAAAAAAAATTATTTACTGAGCCTCTGGTTTGTGTCAGGTACCATATTAGGCCCTAAAGATACCAGAGGGAACAAAACAGACCTCATGAAACTGATGTTTTAGTGGGGGCAGACGAATAGTAAATAAGTAAACATCCGTGAGATTCATCATGATGAGTGTTATGAGAAGAATAAAGACTGGAAGGAAAATGGGAGAATGTTGGGGAGGGTTACTGTTTGGGGTAAGGAAGGTGAGGACAGGGCAGGCCCCAACTGACAAGGAAACATTTGAATAAAGAGCCTAAGGAGGGAAGGCAGGGAGCCCCATGGGTGTCTTCGGGGAAGAGTATTCAAGGCAGAGGGCGCAGCTGGGATTGAGGCCCTGAGTTGGGAATGGTTTTCCATATTCTAGGAGCACTGAAAGGCCGACATGGCTGTAGTGAGATCAATCGGAGGGACATAGGGAAGACAGAAATCCTAAGGGGTCAGGTCAGAGATGGCTTCCAGGATTTGGATTGTGATGGGACACCGTTGGAAGATTCCAGGCAGGAAGTTTTCCTCTGGGCACTCCATACGTTTGATGGACCCCGGCCTCATGTTCTAGGCATGTGGTGGGGAGCTTCTACCTGGTGCAATTCCCACCTCAGCTCCTGAGAAACCCATCATGTGGCATCTCCCATTTGCCTCCTGCTTGGGCCCCACAGGGAGATGCGCTGGAACAAGGGCACCATCCTGAAGGCCTCTGTGGATTATATCCGCAAGCTGCAGAAGGAGCAACAGCGCTCCAAAGACTTGGAGAGCCGGCAGCGATCCCTGGAGCAGGCCAACCGCAGCCTGCAGCTCCGAATTCAGGTCTGAAAAGAGGAGATGGTGGTGGGGGAAGGAGGGGAGAGCTTCCTGCAGGTGGAAGCAGAGAGAGAGCAGGCCAGGGTTTCCCTTCCTGGCACACTTGGGGGATCCCCAGGCTTCCCAACTCACACGATGATAATAATGATAAGTAATCATAATATTAAGGAGGATGATAATATTGCTAATGTACATAGCATTTATCTTGTGCTATATACTGTGACAAGAGCTTTATATCCATTAACTTCTTCAATCCTCACAACTCTATGAGATAGGAGCCATTATTATATACCCACTTTACAGTTTGCAACTGTGAAGCTTCAGAGATGTTAACTAAAGTTTTGCAACTAGTGAGTAGCAGAAGCTGAATTCCAACCTGGGGAACCTGCCCTTTTCAACCTTTATACTCCTCTGTCTCTGAGGAACTCTGAACCCTACTTATCCTGCACCCAACCCCTGTTTTTCACAGGAGCTAGAACTGCAGGCCCAGATCCATGGCCTGCCGGTACCTCCCACCCCAGGGCTGCTCTCCCTGGCCACGACTTCGGCCTCTGACAGCCTCAAGCCAGAGCAGCTGGACATTGAGGAGGAGGGCAGGCCAGGCACGGCAACGTTCCATGTAGCGGGGGGACCTGCCCAGAATGCTTCCCATCAGCAGCCCCCCGCACCACCCTCGGATGCCCTTCTGGACCTGCACTTTCCCAGCGACCACCTGGGGGACCTGGGAGACCCCTTCCACCTGGGGCTGGAGGACATTCTGATGGAGGAGGAGGAGGGGGTGGTGGGAGGACTGTCGGGGGGTGCCCTGTCCCCACTGCGGGCTGCCTCCGATCCCCTGCTCTCTTCAGTGTCCCCTGCTGTCTCCAAGGCCAGCAGCCGACGCAGCAGCTTCAGCATGGAGGAGGAGTCCTGATCAGGCCTCACCCCTTCCCTGGGACTTCCCCACCCAGGAAAGGAGGATGAGTCAGGATAAGGCCCCGCCTTTTCCCCCACCCTCCCATGAGACTGCCCTGCCCAGGTATTCTGGGGGAAGAGGAGATGTGATCAGGCCCCACCCCTGTAATCAGGCAAGGAGGAGGAGTCAGATGAGACCCTGCACCTTCCCCAAAGGAACTGCCCAGTGCAGGTATTTCAGAAGGAGAAGGCTGGAGAAGGACGTAAGGTCAGGGCCTGCCCCCCACCTCCCCGGGGATCACAGCCTCACCCCTGCCCCCTTGGGACTCATCCTTGCCCAGGTGAGGGAAGGAGACACAATGAGGTCTCGCCCCTGTCCCCTAGGGACTGTCCTAGCCAGGTCTCCTGGGAAAGGGATATGTTAGGATGAAGCTCCATCCTTTGTCTTGGAACCACCAGACTAGTCCATCCTGGCACAGAAGAGGAGTCAAGTAATGGAGGTCCCAGCCCTGGGGGTTTAAGTTCTGCCCCTTCCCCATGAACCCTGCCCTGCCCTGCCCAGGCAAGGAACAGAAGCGAGGATGAGACCCGGCCCCTTCCCCTGGGAACTCTCCTGGCCTTCGAGGAATGGAGGAGCCAGGCCCCACCCCTTCCCTGTAGGAACAGCCCAGCACAGGCACTTCAGGTGTGGAATGATCAGTAGGACCAGGCCACCGCTCATGCTCGTGGAGATTACAGCCCCACCCTTGTCCCTCAGCAACATCCCATCTAAGCATTCCACACTGCAGGGAGGAGTGGCACTTAAGCTCCCCCGCCTTAACCTGGGACCAATCTGACCTAACCTAGGAGGGCTCTGAGCCAACCTTGCTCTTGGGGAAGGGGACAGATGATGAAATTTCATGGATAAATTTTCCAGACCTAGATCTGGAGTGAGAGTTAGGCCCCCACCCTTGGGCAGAGTTCTGCCTTCTTACTTGAGGGGCAGTTTGGGAAAGTGATGGGGATTAGTGAGGGACTGAGTCCAGGTTACCAGAACCAGTACCCCAGTATTCTTTTTCAACATGTAGAACAACAGGATGAAGGAAGAGGCTATCCTGGGAGCTCCCCAGCCCAGGAAAAACTGGAAGCCTTCCCCCAGCAAGGCAGAGGCTTGGAGGAGGGTTGTAAAAGCATATTGCACCTCTTCATTTGTTTATCAGATTTTTTTATTGTTTCCCATACTGCGAATCTAGGTCACCTCAACCTCTGTCCCCCACCCAGTTCTTCATTTGGAGGAATCACCCCATTTCACAGTTATCAAGAGACACTCCCCCCGAATTCCCACCCCTCATACCTACACCCAAGGTTGTCAGCTTTGGATTGCTGGGGCCAAGCCCCAGGGAGGGTCTACTGAGGGGTCTATAGATTTGTGATTAAAATAATAAAAGCTAGGCGTGTTTGATGCGCTTTTAACTTTGGCAAAGCGTCTCTTATCCTTGATTTTCACTGTGCAGTGAACATGGCTCATGCAGGCCAAGAGGGATAAAAGTCCTTGGGAGAAACAGATTCCAGAAGGATGGGTGAAATAATTTAGAAAGGAAGAGGGCATGGAGGAAGACAATATGCAAACAATAAAGACCAATCACCAGACACCATTTTAACGGACACAAGTGTTTTATCTAATTTATTTCTCTAAAGAGATGTTAATCAGAAAATGCTGCTTCTTACCCCCATTTGGTCTTTGAAGAAGCTGATGAATACAATGGAACAGTTCTGAAGATATGCAAGCCTGTAAATGGGTGAGGGCTCTGGATTGAAAAATGCTGCGGAGTGCAGAGGGGGAAAGAAGATTTTCTTGCAAATCCACTTTTGAAACTGATAAGGATGTCTATGAGGATATTTCCTGGCAGACAACAGAGGTATTCAAGATGGTGGAGAGGACAAAGACAAATATCTGAAAGGCAGAGGAACAGGCAGCCAACTGAATTTTAGAATCGATGTTGAGATTTTGGGAGAATTTAAATGAGCACAAGTATCTTTTTGAAGGTTGGGAAAAAGGACTTTTCCCACAATTTCTCAACCATACACTCCCAGAACAAGCATCAGGCCTGGTCCCTGCATTTCCCCGACAAGACCTCTGAGGGATGGACCAAGGATTGGTCACCGTGACTCCCCCAGACTGTGACCACCATACTTGCTATCTCTTATTTTTTTCTTTTTTGAGACAGAGTCTCAAGCCCAGGCTGGAGTGCAGTGGCGCTATCTTGGCTCACTGCAACCTCCACCTCCCGGGTTCAGGTAATTATCCTGTCTCAGCCTCAAGTAGCTGGGATTACAGGCACGTGCCACTGTCACCCAACTAATTTTTGTATTTTTAGTAGAGATGGGGTTTCACCATGTTGGCCAGGATGGTCTTGAACTCCTGACCTCAAATGATCCACCCACCTCGGCCTCCCAAATTGCTGGGATAACAGGTGTGAACCACCGCGCCCGGCCTCGGTCTCCCACAGTTTTTTGTTTGTTTTGTTTTTGCTCTTTTTTTTTTTAATTTTTTTATTTTTTTATTATTATTTTTTTTAATGTATACTTTTTATTGCATTTTAGGTTTGGGGGTACATGTGAAGAACATGCAAGATTGTTACATAGGTACACACATGGCAGTGTGATTTGCTGCCTTCCTCCCCATCACCTATATCTGGTATTTCTCCCCATACTATCCCTCCCCAACTCCCCACCCCCTGCTGTCCCTCCCCTTTTTCCCCCCAACAG